>WITN01000575.1:0-56390 GCA_015025155.1 Lactarius quietus
GGATGTTTTTACTAAGTAGTATTCTGTAGGTCCTCGTTATGGATTTTTCTTGAATGCAGCTGGCTTTTACTTGGTGCATGCAACTCATAGATGGTTCAGGAAGGTCAAATAATGCAGATAACATGTATTGAATTTCTGAGATAGTATAAAGCAAGCATGACAGCAAGGTGCAAGGCGAGACAACAAACATGGCACACGATCGATACGATGTGGGTATAAAAGATACGTGAACAAGTCTGCCTTCAAGTTGATGCACCCAGTGACTTGGAGATGAAGATGGTTTTGCCATTCTCGGCCAGCGTGCAGTGAGAAGGCACTAGTATCTAGAAACAACTATTAGAAAGTAAGACGTGTCCAAAGTCAAATAGAAACGTGCCAATCATCCTCGAGGCAGGCACAAATATCCTTGTGGTCCTGGGCAGGGCCAAAAAGACTGTGTGACGACTCCCCACGATGGCTCTTCAATGGGGACATGAAGGGTACGGCCAGCTGCACAATTGTTTCAAGTGACCCAGCCTTCATCTTCTCAATGGACTTGAGGTAGTTCCTGGTTGTCACTCCCCAATTATCCACAGAGAACATTGACGTGATGCTCGAGACAACTCCAGTCTGAGGATTGAGATTGGATGTGGCCTTGATGACAGGCTTGTTGGACTGTTTTCTCACCGGTTCAGAGCTGGGGGGCTTCATATTGCCTTCGGCCCAAAGTTGGAGTGTCCTCTCGACCTGAGAAGCCATTGTTAGTTTGGAATAGGTGTTTCAAAATACACATACAGCGGTGGCAGCTAGAGCCAATGCCCCCTTTGGTGGGTACTTCGCAGCAAGAGAGGCCTCCCCATGAATGTCCCAGTTGGTGGCCTGGAGGCTGGGCACATCCACCGCATCAGTGATACTGTTGAGGTGTGTTGCAAATACTTGTAGGATGAAAGGAGCACGCATCAAGCCGCTCTGCTTGCCCTTGGAGAAAAGGTTGAGAGTGAGAGAGAAACAGCAGACTTGGAAGTCAGAACGAGGACTTACATCTTCATATACAGCCCAAACAAACTTGCACTTAACAAGCATGTCCTCTGCCCAAATATGGCGGACCTCGTAGTCCTCAAACATCTCTTCATTATCCTCACAGTTGAAGAACTGTTCCAGCATGATGTCAGCAGCACTTTTGAAAGAGCTACGCCATTCATAGAGACGTTGGGTGACCTAAGCCACATGGTCAGTAACTGAGGGCAGGCTTGATATGACCCAGCTCCTCTTCTCATACTAGTACAAGAGAAAGAAAATCACATACACACTCGAAAACACAGTCACCTGCAGTCATGGTCCAGGGCACCTTGTTGGTGTAGATAGTGTCCCAGATGACCTGCAGAACTGGAACTGCGACATCATCCGGTATCAGCCAGGGGTTGGGTTGCATCCCAACCCAACGCTTGTATGTGGGGATGAATATACCATGGAATTGATTGTGGAGCTCAGCTCCAACTGGGAGCGGAGCAGGAATCTTCTTGCGGGCCTTCTTAAATGTGGGGGGTGCACCGGGTTTGGTTGAGTCATGCTCAATTTTATGTTTCGACGGTACCTGGTGCAGTTATGAAACCTGAGTGACAACATTTGATCATGCAAGGAACTTACATTTTTGAGGCCGGAAGCCTGAGCCATATAGTTGGGAACAAGGGTAGCAAGAATATCGCTCTCATCATCACGTTCAATGCCATCTGGCTGGATGGGATAGTAGGTAGGGTTGGAGTTGGAGGTGCCAGTGGCACTGGAATTTGATTTGATGGGAAACCCTGTCACCGATGAACTTGAAGTTGTGGTAGTGAGGGGTGGAGTATTGCTGGCTGCAACTTGTACACCATTGGCCCAGTTAGGGATGATGCCAGAACTGAACTTGTTTGAAGGGTGGGCAACTGTGTGAGCAGCTCTGAGATGATGGTAAAAAAGGGTTGTTTCAGAGATGTATATGGTCATTTGGGGGGATTGGCGAACACGATGCAGATGGAATACAAGGTCAGGGAACTTGAAGCACATGGGAAGGAACTGAGGTAAAGACGCACATTGCATGAGCCTTTTTTCCTTTCGGGGCAGGGATAGGTGGGACCTTTGTGACTAACATGAGGTCCAACTTCATCGGAATCTCACCCACAGGGTGTGGGTTCTTTTGCAGGGTGTCGATAAGACTACGAATTTCGTCGCCCTTCTTCTTCTTTCCCTTGCTGCCTTTATCTGGTTTACCCCGTTGGCCTGCAACTTGTTTCAGTCCCTCTTCAATGTCAGCCAACTCTGAGTTGCTGTAATCTGGTGCCGGTGACTTGTCTTCAGCCCATTCATTGGACCTATATCCATCATCATCTGGAGTACCAGGGTCACTTTTGTCGTCATTGGTGTCCGTCTTCTCCTTCTCTGACTCGGTGTCAGTACTGTCATCAGCCACGCTGGCATTGATCTGATGTGACAGCAGAGTCTTGTGTTGATGAAGTGATGGTGCCATGACTAGTTCTTCTTATTCAACATCTTCAGCCTGCTGTTGGTCTTGAACCTTGGCAACCATCTTCAAGGCAGTACAGAGACGTTGTTCAGCAATCTCTAAGTCGAGACACTCCTGAGCCCTGACCTTTGACATCTCCTTGTGGCCCCTCCGTTTTTGTTGGTATTCAAGGATGGCCAGACCTGGATGCTGGGTCACATTTTTGGCTCGTGTTATTGGGTGGTGGCCCTTAGTGGGTTGGGACATAGTGAGTTTTTTTTCATGGATGAGGTGGAATTGTGTGTGACTGAGTGGTTCAAGTTGAATAGGGCCTGCCAACCTGTCATGTTGAAAATTTCCCCCACTGAAATAGCTAGCTTGTTGTCGCACGGTGTGGGGACCTTTTTTTTTTGGGTTAGGCTAACCCATCTTTCAAATGTACATAGCACTTCATCACCAGCATGGCGCAACCACCCAATCCACCATCCCACCCGGTTGATGATTCCTCTTCCCTTTATTGAAAAATTCCCTGTTGTGCTCCAGGATGCAACCGCTGGTTCTGCAACAATGCTGGCCTCACGAAGCACATGTGAGCAAAGCATGCATTCACTCAACCACGAGGGCATTGGGAGCCACCAAACTGGCAAGTAGAAGGATCCTCACCCAGAAGACCTCATCCCCTGGTGGACATGGCTGCACTGGTTCCAGAAGAGAGGGCTCGAGGGTCAGAGTGGGAATATCATACACATTTATGCGGTGAGTTTTCACTTCCCGGTCCTTTTGCTTGACCGACTTGGGTGACACACTTACTACTATTTTCTTAGCCACTCTGTGTGATGAAGCTCAGGTGTATTTACCACCTGGGACTCTGCCGCCGCCACCTCCAGTCCAGTCACCAAATGACTGGACCCCATATCGTGATCGTGTTGATTTTGAGCTCACTGATTTCTTGTACAGAAAAGTTCAGATGTCAGGCACTTCTGTTGACACCCTTTCTCAGCTGATCCGCGCCTCACTCATCACTCATGGCACCGCCCCAGATGACATCAACCTTTTCGAATCCCACACCAATATATTGTCAATGATTGACTCCACCCCCTTTGGTGACATGCCATGGCAAGGGTTTTCGGTCACCTACGATGGTGTCCAACCTCAGGATGGCATCATCCCATCATGGATGACAAGATTCTACGATGTTTGGTACCACGACCCCTGGCAACTTATCCACAACTTGCTTGCAAACTGGGACTTCAATGGTGAGTTCGACTACATTCTGTTCCAGGAGTTTGACAATCAGAAGAGGCAACGTTGGTGAGACTTCATGAGTGGCGACTGGGCCTGGAAGGAAGCCGATTATATTGCCCAGGATCCAAACACTCACAGAGCAATGCTTGTGCCCTTAATTCTTGGCAGCGACAAAACTGCTGTGTCTGTGGTGACGGGACAGAATGAGTATTACCCTCTGTACTTGTCTATTGGCAATGTTTGCAACAATGTCCATTGTGCCCATCGCAATGCCCTTGTGCTCCTTGGGTTTCTTGATATCCCCAAAAGTAAGTGTAATTTACTTGTATCTAGCTTGTGTATGATGACAGCGATTTCTAGCAGACAAGCAACATACTGACAAGAGCGAATTTCACAAGTTTTCCCACCATATATTTCACACCTCCTTGGCTCATATTTTGGAGTCCATTCGACCCACGATGGTCACACCTGAGGTTGTGCGGACACCCAACAGCCACTACTGATGCGTCATCTACAGTATCGGGCCCTATATTGCAGACTACCCCGAACAAGCACTCTTAACCTGTATAGTTCAGGGCTGGTGCCCCTGGTATGTTGCATCTGCATGCATGTGTAGCCTCTGATTTTTGGCAAGTTGTACAGCACAGGCCTCAAGCCTCCACATCGATGGTGAGTGTCAGTGTAAGGGCAGCTCGGCCTTTGAGCATGCAACCTTCCATTTTCGTCTTATTTCGGTCCGGCCGTGTCACGATCTGACATTGTCTCACCTTCAGACAACGTCAAGACGTGCCGTTGCATGCATGAACACTGGAAAGACTGCCAAGATTACCCAGAAGCACACAAATGGGTAGGCAAGGATCCAGAATACGACAAAGAAGAGCAGGTACGCGCTCTAGTGTGGAGTCAAGGAACAGATGAAGAAGACTACATCGGAGAAGGAGAAGCGTTGAGGATTGCCCAACTTGTGAGTGGAATGCTAGTTCATGCAGAGCCCTCCAGTGCTGGCACCTCTATTGCAGGACGAATGAAGGTCACGTGATTATATCACATGATAGTCCCGGGTCATGGCATGTATCTGACCTAATCTATAAGTCATGGGACTTGTTGGATGGAAGGTTATGGAAGACCATGGTAGGCATGAGGTCGGATGCGGGATTCCTGATAGCCGAAGGTCTAGACAATTCCCAGTATGGGTCAATTCTGATGGAAGGTATTCTGATGCGCTGGTATTGCGCCGAGACATTTGTTATCTCGTTATCTTGTGTTCTGATGTCATTTGTGAGTCATATGATTGTCTTTATCTCTGACTCATGTGAGGCCGTATGCCTCATGTACTGTATGTTTCATGATAAGCCCCTGTGGCTTGATGGACAATTCTCATTGGCAGATTAGGTCGTGAGTCGTGTTTACTATAGTTCGAGCTCAGTTAGAATACTGTCTTGGAGTACTATAAGTAGTTGGCAGGTTTCGCCAATAGTCGATAGCTTAGTTGTCTTGGACTTCCACCTGTATTCCTCTCAGGCATAGTCAAGCATTCTTATAGCAGAGTCATTGGTCATTGTGACTATTCTTCTCTCATTCTTCACTTGTGTCAAGAGTTATCTTCAAGTGACGCCGCATAAGGGGACCATCTGTGGTTATTCGCCCTTCTCGAGTGTTTTCTAGGTTGCAAGCCGTGCGCTTGACTCAGAAGTGATAGAAGGAAAGCCCTCGGGTTCAAGTCGAACCAACGATTCGTGGAATCGTGACAGGCTGGCTACCTTCCCATCTCAGCTCCTTATCGGTCTCTTATCCTCGTGTCTGTATCGTCTCGTATGCCTCATGTATCCTTTCTTCTCTCCACCATCCTGCCGTTTGTTGCCTCTCTCCGACACAATCTTTCTCCGACCTTTTCAAACACCTTTCATTGTCTGCTAGTCCAAGAATGAGCAGAGGATCCTTCCCAGTCGCCAACTGCGACATCGTCGACCTTCTGCCACGTTCCACCTCATTCCGGCCTCGTTGTCCCATTGTTCTCCGTCATCCAGCCCATTTCCCTTCCTTTCGACTTTCCTTCTGTGCTCCAGCAATGCCACTTGTATCATCCACATCAGCCGATTAACATCGCGCCCTCATCCGTGGTCTTGCTTGATTGTTCCCATGTCGCGCTCTCTGTCTCGGGCATAGGCGCACCCATCTTTCTTTTATTTTCTTTACTTGTTCTGACCATTCTACTGTACCGTTAGTGTGCGACGACTATGTCATCATTGTCATTTGCTCAGCCTCGTCCCCACTTCTCCGAATGATCGCCTTTGTCTTGGACTCATGTTTCGTACCTCGTGTTTACCACGCGTTGACATACGTCGACTCCCTCATCTCCTAGGACAATTCATTTACCTTTTCCCCCACCTTACATTCATCTCTCACAAATTTCGACTTAGACAATTTCTATTGCGTTTGACCTTAGGTACGGCTCCCATGTATAAAAGGGCTTGCGCTGCGTTCAATAACACTGTCGAGATTTCCCCCGAACCCTCTCTTCTGTTCGCTTTTGTTGTGACTTTTCAATTATTCAGGTCAGGTCTTAAACGAAGACACTCGAATCATCGTTTTCACTTCTTTTCCCTTTTCATCTCCCTCAAAATCGACCCTCAGTTCTTTTATAAACTTGTGTTGTGTTACTGATCTCATACTCTTCTTTAGTACCTTCTTGAGCGTTGGCTTGTCTCCCATAGACGACGCTTCGAGATCGCGCTTAGCCAGCTCTTGGCTTGCGCGCATTCTTGGTCCCACTCCACCTCCTCTCCACGCTCTGTCCCACGACTCTCACGCGCACACTGTCCAGCGCGTACATCGGTCACAAGAAGTTACCGCAGCACTGTTAAATGCTGTCGACTTGGACACACTCTGGTATCAGTACGGCATTGTTGGTGACATGAAGGTAAGTTTTCTTCTTGATGCCATCATACGAGATATTAATCAAAACTTCACTCTGTCTTACCCTGTCCCTCAGACACCTCACACCTATCCCCCTAAGCCCTTCACTTGGGAATTCCCCCACGCAGATATTCACAGGGTCATTTCCCCTGACATCCTTCACCAGGCTATCAATTGTACATTCAAGGATCACCTTGTGACATGGGTTGAACTCTATCTCAAATTGTCTCACACCAAGACCCATGTGAAGGCCATATTAGACGATATCGACCGTTGGTGAGTCTGTCAAAGACTCCTACACTATGCCATTTGCTAACCTCAAACCCTCAGCATCGTACTTGCAATGTTGTTTCCAGGACTCCACCGCTTTCCACAAGGCCACGGCTTCAAACAGTGGACAGGAAATGACTTGAAGGCATTGATGAAAGTGAGTACAACTACAATACCCTGTTGTTCCATGCTGATGGCACCTCATTGAATGGTCTATGTCCCAGCGCTGGAGGGACATGTGCCACCTGACATGATTTGCACATTCTGTGCATTTCTAGACTTCTGCTACCTTGTCCGTCAAGAAATGATCAACGACAACACTCTTGTGTCAATCCAGGCTGCGCTCACCAAGTTTCATTATTATCGCAACATCTTCCAGACAACCGGAGTTCGCAACTCGAACACTGGATTCAATCTACCATGGCAACATTCCCTTAGCCACTATCCCCAGCTCATTTGCTTGTTTGGTGCTCCCAATGGCCTCTGCTCATCCATTACTGAATCGAAGCACATCAAATCTGTCAAGAACCCGTATCGGGACTTGAATCAATGTGACCCCTTGGCCAAATGCTCATCACCAACCAATGCATGGACAAACTGGCAGCAATGCGTGTTGACTTTGAAACATGAGGCATGCTCTGAGGCCCGGTCCTCATAGATGCCTACATGTGTGCTGGGGCACTTGGTAAGCTGGTCTTAAGTGCATGTTGAAAATGATTGAATGGCACCCAGATGACCCCATGGACGCAGCACCTGCCAACATCAGTGTGTCCTCCATCAATGGGGACCACGGCAGTGATGATGATGATGATGATGGACACAGCAGTGATGACTCAGAAGTGGATGGTATGCAGGGCCATGTCAGCCATGTGTATCTACCATCCAGATGTGGTACATTTTTTGTCACTTCTCTCATCTCGTTCATTCACCATTCTTAACAGAGGGGAACTATCCTTCGTTCTCTATGGAGCTAGCACTCACTTTCCACCAGCATGACTTTCATGACCTCATCTGACAATTCCTCTTTGATCAAATACACATGCATGATGTCGACGCTCCTGCCAGGTCTGATGTCCCCCTTGAGCAGTGCCCTGCATTCAATTCCAAGATTTCTGTGTACCACAGCATGGTAGTGGTCTTTTATTCACTGAGTGACCTGTGTGGACTCCATGGGATGTGTCAGGAAACCATCCGTGCTACACCTTGTTGGCGGAAGTGCACTCCAAGATATGACACCGTTTTCGTCGAACACAACCCCACTCTTGTTGGAATATGAGGATTCGATGTCATGCGAGTGTTAGCAATTTTTTCCTTCCATTGGATGGATGAATACTATCCCTGTGCCCTGGTCCATTGGTTCACACATATGGGGGATGAGCCTGACAAGGTGGTGAATATGTGGGTGGTGCAGCCAGACAGCAATCTGGATGGATCACCAGCAGTTAGCATAGTTCATTTGGATTCAGTCCTCCACGCGGTGCATCTGATGCCAGTGTTTGGAGATTGCATGATGCCTATGGACTTGACTTCAGATCAATCACTTGACATATTTCAGTCATTTTATGTAAATAAATATATAGATTATCACACTTTTGAAATAGCTTCATAAACTTGTTTGTTACTGGATGAGACTTGGACCATTGGCCCACGAGAAATTGCTGGAAGTGCAGTGTCATCCTTGACTAGCTTGACTATGCTTATCTTTTTTTTAGCTGAGACTCAAATACAAATTGGGACGTTACTTGATACACTTATTTACTTATTTTTACTTAGTTTCCAAATCAAGTAACTTAAGTAAAATTAAGCAGCGTGCACATTTGCTGATGATCCCATAACCCCCCATAACCCATAGCCTGGGCCGTCCACGGGGCTGTATGGGTTATGAGAGGTTCAACTGTAGTTGAATAAGAAGCAAACGAGAACCCAAGGCACAAAGTTGATTGGGGTTGCAGGTGGCATATAGTAACTTATTGGAAGCAAAAATGACCGGGAAGTTGAGGTATCTCAGAAGTCCGATCTTGAATGTCTTGTGCAATGCCCACTGGATGATCGGAAGGACTGCGCCAATCAAGAAGAAGAATAAAAGACCATAGTATAGCTGGCTGTGGGAGAAGATACGCTGTGGGCCAATGACACCCCACTGCGAGGGTGGCATTAGTAATAGGGACAGGTGTTAAGGGATGATATAACACACAATGATCGATGTGTTTCTGAACACATCAGTTCGAGGACAAATAAATCCATCTTTTTGGGTGGGGCTAAAAATGTCCTCAACAGAGTTGGAAGAGGAGAGCTTATATAGGCAGTGATTTGACCCAGTCAAAGGTGAGCACACCCATCGCCAGACCGTGCGTGACACCAAACATTTAGTTGAGCTTGGTGTTATGTGGCACGATCCAGCAAACCCACAGGAAGCTGGACAGGGCGGTGAACAGATAAGATGGCAAGAAATCTAGGGGGAATTTCAGATCCTGGAAGCAGGCAACTAGATCAGGAGAGGAGAACTGACTGTAAAAAAAGTGACCAATGAAGACATAGGCAAAGAAGCAACTACACAAGATACCACTGAGCCCTTGAGTACCAGAGGTCTCCAGGGAGTGTATGGTGTTGGACAAGGCAGTTGAGACAATATTTTCAGGCCAAATCATTGATGGGGGATCGATGAGGAAGTGCTTGCAGATACCGACAACCGAGAGACCGATCAGTTGCGTCGATATCACCAGAGGCCATTGGTCTATTCCATAAAAAAATTCATTCAATATCTTGACAATTAGATCTCATGCAAAAAAAGACTTTTTGAACAGCAATGATGTCAGTCTGAATATAGCATGAGAACACTCAAATTGGCCACAAATCCGCTACCAACGGCACAAGCAGCTTCGCCTGCTAACCAAGACATGATTGTGATTATAACATGTTCTTTGATCGTAAAGGCCCAGGTTGAGCTCTACACTGAAGAGTGTCACCTTGGAAATGTAGTGTGCCCAGAACTTGCTAATGGGGAAGCTAACAAAAAGAGGCATTAACTGTGAGGAGTGCGACTCAGAATGGGGTATAGCACCTGGGGAAACCAGTCATGAAGCACAAACCCCGTCAATACCCACGGACTCGGAAGGGTATCTGAATAAGAGGAATTGGTCGATACCTAGAATGAGGACAGCCCAAATGACTCCAAGCACCCAAGCGCGCAAAGTGGACACAGGCATTGTGGGTTCATCTATGTTGGCCACAGCAGACTGGACTTCTGGGTGTGGTGACTCATCTTCGATTATAATGGTGGTTGAGTCAAAGTTAGGATCGTCGTAGTTGTCAGTGATAACACCCTATTCATCATGCCAAGTCAGTGCAGTGAGCCGCACAAAGAAAGAGGCATGACTAACCAGACCATCAAAGAGGTGCCCAAAGCCATGCCTCTCGAGGTCGCCAGACCCTTTATCCTCAGGGGATATGTTGACTGGCTTTTGAGGTTGCGGAAACAAGAAGTCTCAGCTAGTGGACCAGACCAGGTGGTGAGACGAGGCAGATGAAGGGGAGAAAGGGGAAAGGACAGATGGGGAATGCCATGGGGCTGATTGAGGGTGTGAATTTATACTCCAGGCCAGGGTGAAAGAAGCCCACTGGATCGCCTACTAAGGATAAGCCGTTCGTTAGCTACCTTTGAGTTCCTAACTGAAGTAGCAGTAGAGTGGACACCTGGCAGCCATTGTCCCCAAACATGTGCATGAGGGAAAACGGTCTGTGCTAGCGAGAGATAAAAACAAAAATTAGTGGTTATTTTGATATCACTTACATTGGCATTCATTCGCATGCCACCAACTTAATGTGATTTCACTTTACCTCCAGGGGAATTGTGATGGAGTCCGTGTGATGGGGAGAAAAGTGAGAGAGAACTCAGAGTAGATTTCTCTGCTACTTCAATGGTTTAAATACATTCTGAGTACTCCTATGTTACTTGTAGGGTGACGCGGCCCACTTACGTGTCGTCTGTATCGTACCTGTAATGTTTCCACTGAACGTTGATCCGACTTGGATCCGATGGGTCTTCCTTGCTTCAACGCTGAGCAAAGCGCACAGCTTCTGAACTCAGGAACGATTTGAACGACTTGTAAAGGGCGAATAACCAATGAGGTCCCCTAGTACCGCCTAGCTTGAGATTCATTACAAGGTGGCAACGCCTAACACTTAAGTTGGCAACAAGATAGTCACAAAGAACAATGACTCTGCTATAAGACTGTCTGAACTTCCTGAGAAGAGTACAGGTGGATTCCAAGACAACTAAGCTAGCGAACCATAGCGCAACTTGTATAGTATTTATAGTAAATGTCCGTCAAGCCACAAAGGCGACACACATAGTATGAGTAGTGAATAATAAGCATGATGACTCACATCAATCAGCACATGAATAAGGCATCACTAAGCCATAAGTAAGCGTCCCCACCAATGAGTGACCAAGTACCTCCAACCAGTGAGTAAGCAACCATGGGACATCAATAAGCCCACCTCATCGCATCAGTAAGCGAGAGCAATAAGTAAACAGTAAGCATAAGTGGGAAAATGTCATCCACAACACAAATCCGCCATGCAACAGTAAGCAATGGCCTTGGCGCTAACACAGGCGCTCCTTGGACTAATCCATCTTGAACACATACCCGAAAGGGGATCAAACCCGGCCCGCTGGAGTGCGTCCCAACGGCAGCCACGGCCTGCTGATATCGGCAGCCTCAGGTCGCTGGTCTTACACCACACAATCGCTATCCGTCGTCGTTGGTCGTCTTCAGGACACAACTGTCTTCCGCCAATTCCATGGCTTCTTCCAACGTCCCCTGAGTTATGGGTTAGGTCAGATACGTACTGTGACCTGGGACAATTCCATCCTTCGCGCCCCCCCTGGCTTATTGCTTAGGTCAGATCCCGTGACCTGGGGGTTTCTCACATGACCGTGTCACGTGACCCTCATCCGTCCTGTAATGACCTTCCTGCCAGCATCTGGGGTTCTACCACGAGTTATCAGGTTACTCACGAGCTGGTGGACTCTGCACGCCTCGTCATAAGCGAGGTAGCTGTCGTCTTCTGCCGCTACGAGTGCACGTACGGCCTCTTCTTCTTCAATGTCCTTTTGATCACGTGCCTCCCAGGTATGCGCCTCTGGGTAATCATGGCAACTCTTCCAGTGTTCGTGCAGGCATTTGCACTGTCTTTGGACTAGAGCAGGGTCTGAGCGTAACAGTACCATACCTTTCGATCTCGAACACATCTTGGAATACCATTCCTATACCTTTTTGTGACAATTGCTGAGACAGCATCACGTGACTTTCATATCACCATATTGAGTTCACAACATCACCCCCTTTGTCGAATCCTGTGATGCCTGTCACATCGGAGCTATCGTACAGTAATGAATCACATCAGAGTCAAATCGGAACTTGCTGCAAATTTCTTGCATCTTCTTTCTTCAATACCTCGTCTTTGTACATCTTGATCTTCTTCCTTCTGCAAACCTGTACTGGCAAACCACAAGGCTTGATCAGCTCCAGATGGGAAATAACGCTGAAGTCATTCACTGTTATACAAATGTCTGAGAATGTACCCATTTCGGGTTTGCAACTGGTATGTGTTCTTATCAGTCACATCGTGAATGACGAATGGACCATCCCAGCGAGGGTGTAACTTCGTACTCGCCTCATGTCGACGTTTCACAAGATCTCCCACACCAAGACCTCGCTCTTGGTATGTTTCTTCTCTTTTTGCTGCTTCTTGTTGCATCCGCGATGCGGCTCACTGATTGGCTTCTTGTTGATACTTAGCCAGATCTTGAACATGCCCCAACCTACGCTCTCGGAGCCGTTCAATTTCTTCGTCTGTCGGACTGCATTCTGTGGAGTCATAACTCCTTTGACTTGGTAAGCGCGCCTCTCGACTGTACATCAAGAAAAACAGCGACACACCAGTCAACAAACTTGTGTGCGCATGATGGGCCAATAACATGTCCGGGAGCGATTTGGCCCAGCTCGTTTGTCACTGTGGGGCTGTCATCCAGGCCAACATCTGGGTGAGTATATCATTAAACTTTTCCAACCAACCATTCGTTTGCAGATGATATGGTGTGGTATGGTGATGCTTAATCCTGTATTGCAGCATGCCTTGCACGGTGTACAACATGAACTCTTCTCCATTGTCAGTCAGGATGCTGCGTGGTTTCCCATACGTATAGATGATATACTGCAGCATTTCAGTTACTGATTTACCTGACCTACGTGGCAGGGCTTGTGCGATCATCCAGTCAGTGCCGAGGTCCATCGCAGTCAGCAAATACTTATTCCTGGCATCTGTCTTGGGGAGAGGTCCAACGAAATCGAAGGCCCACATATTGCCGGCATCCACTTGCAGAATTGGGTGGAGTATTTCCGACACCACTGGCATCCTTTCCGGGAACTGGCAAGGATCGCAGGTGCGGATGCACTGTTCAACTAGCTCCTGTGTGTATGGGACATTATATCTGGTCCACAGCGCTTCTAACATCGTCTTAGTACCCAGGTGTCTGAGGTCGTAATGCAGCTCTGTAATGACCCTTTGCGCATCATTCTTGGAGGTTGGTACTTCCACCTTGATCTCGGCACCCCATCGATTGTATATCGTCTTGTGTAGGCGGTCTTCTTTAAGCATGTAACTGCCATTTCCAACAGTGGCAGAATCTTCGCCTTGCAACAACCAGCGTTGGTATTCCGTGAATGTCTTGTATATCGGTGATCGGTCCTTTGGCTTCAAGAATAGCTCCATGGGTGCCACGTATAGTGTATCCAGCTCACAGCAGGGAATGTTACAGGTAGGGGCCATAGACACAGCGATCCAGTACATCTGCATGACCTTGACAACACGAAAGGGCATCAGCCACTAACTGGTGTTTACCAGGCCTGTAAATGATTTCGACATCAAAATGTGTGATGTCATCCGCGAATCAAGCCAGATGGCGACCAAGGTTCTTCTGCGTTAGGAAGTGCTTGAGGGATTTGTGGTCAGTACATACCAAGATGGGCGACCCTTCAATGTATCCATGCCACTTATGCAGTGCATAGACAATGGCGAGCATCTCCCGTTCCTGTGTGGAATACCTTTGTTCCATAGGTGTCATCCGCTGCAATTTGAATGCAATTGGTCATAAGTCTCTTTCTTTAAATTTGAAGCGTTCTTTTGGCTCACCAGCTCCTTTCCCCTCATTTATTGCTGTTCGCGACTGTTGCAGCACAGCACCTAGGCAGTTTCCCAAGGTGTCCGTGTCTATGACAAAAAGATGCCATGGAACGGGGTGGATTAGCAAGTCAGTGGAGGTGAGCGCTGTTTTCAGATGATTCATTGCTTGCTCACATGTGTTGTCCCACTGAATGGGAGAGCCTCTGCACAGGCTACCTTCCAGCAACTTGTAAAGCGGGCTGGCCTCCTTCGCAAAACCACGAATGAACTTGCAGTAATAGCCTGCAATGTTCAGGAAACCACGCACCTCCGAAATGTTTTGGCACGGTGGCCACTTCAAAATGGCCTCAACTTTGTCTGGGTTGGTGCATAGACCTTCGCCTGAAGCTATATGACCGAGGTATAACAAGGACATTTTCCCCCACTCACATTTCTGTTCATTTAGGATGAGGTTGCACTTCTTGAGTTCACGTGTAATGTCCAAGACATTCTGTATATGTTCTTCCTCAGTTTTGGAGAAGACAACTACGTCGTCGAGGTATACCATCGTGCAATGGTCAATGTAGTCATGCAAAATGTCGTTCATCATCCTTTGAAACGTCGTGGGGGCATTGGTGAGTCCAAAGGGCATTACCCAGAATTGGTAGTGACCATACCTGCAGGTGAACGCCGTCTTCTCCTTGGCAGTGTCCTCCAAACGGACCTGCCAATAACCGCTCTTCAAGTCCAGGGTTGAGAAAAGCTTTGCGCCTGTGAGATTCTGGTAACACTCATCTATGTGCGGTAGCAGGTAAGCATTTTGTTTAGTGAGTTTATTGAGGGCTCGGAAGTCAATGCAGATGCATGATGTACCATCCTTCTTTGGGACCGGTAGTAGGGGTGAAGACCAGGGCGAGTCTGATGGTTCTATTACGCCGTCCTCAAGTCCTTCATTGACAAACTTTTTGATAGCTTTGTGTTCTACCGGGGTAAGCGGTTGACCATATTTGCGGAGAGGCTTCGCATCCCCCACGTCAATATCGTGGACCCACTTATGCAGTGGGGGATAGCCTACCTTCTCTCAGAACACCTTTGGTACGGCTTTCTTGATGATCTTTTTATGCCGCTCACCGAAATTCTCTTTCTTCATCTCCAGTTCTTCTTTGCTGCCATCATTTGCTGTGGTGGATTCTTTATCTGTCTTGTGGACAATTTCATGTGCGCAACAAATGGGGCTAATGCGAGGGGGCAGCGCATGTTTGGGTCGGAGGCGCCAGGCAAGCTTCTGTAGTACGTTCGGCTTGCTTGACTTTTCTTTGGCATGGATGGGCTTGATCACGAAGTGTGTCTGCTTTACAGGGTGAGTCAACTCGTAAGTGTCATCGTCCCACCAAGGCATAGTATCAAACTTCTTGAGCCAAGCACATCCTAGAAGAAGGTCATAACAAAACTGACTAGCGTCTTCCAGAACATAGGCATAGCATGGAGTGCTCAAGATGCCAATTCAAAGGGTGAATGTGGCGAAGGCATTGGTAACAGTTCGCCCTGCACCTACAATTTCGCGCACTGTGATCGGGAAGATATGCGCTCCAGCAATTCGGGCCTTGTGTGTGGTGATGTAGTTCGATTCCGTGTCAGCGTCAAATATTGTCCTAACTGGGGTGAAAATGCCTTCGTCTCCTAGTTGTTTGACTTTAGGAGGTCCAGCTTCCAGTCCGTATACTGGTAGCGTGGAGGTCGCGACATTGAAGACTTCAAGAGGGTTTTTCGATCCTCCCTTCACTGACTTGACTGGTGCAGGCATCTTCAATAGTACCGGGTTAGTCTTGTCAATATTAGTAGGACGATTGTGGTTGACCTTATAGAAGTCGTCCATGGAGACTGGTCGCCATTCGGTTGCCTTTGCCTCTTCCATGTCTTCGTCTTGAATCTCTCCTTCTTCCATGAGGTTGATGTCCAGGTACTGCAGCTTGGAGTCAGATTTGTCCGGCTCAAATTCCTCTGGTGTGTATCTTCCTTCATCGCCTGAGGCATAACTGATGTCTTCCTCTTTGATGTCTTTGAACAGGTGTAAGGGCTTCATCAAGCGAGATCATCCTTGGTATTGCTGTCTCTCCACCGAGGGTGTCGAGCAGTGCTGTGGCTTGCAACAGTCTTGCGCGAGATGCCCGAACTCATTGCAGTTATAGCAACAAACTGTGGTCGAAGTCTTGTGAGGGTCCTGTGCTACTGTCATGGTGTCCAAGTCCATTGGTTCTGTGGTGGTGGACGTGGAGGCTGTTGAGGGTAGGTACAGTACAGTGGTGGTTGGTATGTCATTCAGCAAGCAGGGTGGAGGCGGCAGATGAGGCCTTTTCTGTGGGCATCCGAAGCCAGGTCGAGATGCTGCTGTGATTTGCTGGGGGATCTTGCGAAGACCTTCCCAGAGCCTAGCAGTGGAGTAGTAGGCTGACATCTCATTGTCAGTATGGTGAATGAGCTGCATGTACAAGTCCTCAGGGAGGTGAGTCAAAAACTTGTAGATGTGGTCACCAGTGCTCATATCCACTGGAGGGATTTGTGACTCAATCTCCTGGAACTGACGAGCGTATTCAGAAATAGACTTGTTCTTGCATGACAATCCGTCCAGATGCATGTGGAGTTTGTTAACCCATGCAGGGTTATCCCACTGAGCTAGCATGGCCTTCCTCACGTCGCTCCAAGGTGGTGTCTTGTTCTGATTCTCCTTCTTCTTTGCCAGGTACCAGGTAGCTGCCATGTCGTGGAGTGATTGGACAACGACATAAGTCCAGTTGTCGACTGGGACCTGACTGGTAGTGAGTGCTTCCTCAGCCAATGAGATCCAGCCCTGAACGGTTTCATTATGGTGTCCATGGAAAGGCTGCAAAGTCATACAAGGTGCCAACAAGACTGAGTGAGGAGGCTGCTGAGTCTGTGATGGTGGGTTGGTTGGCGTCTGAACTGTAACATTAAAGTGTGCATTTGTGAAGCTGTTGTAAGGCCAGCCCGAGCGTTGTGCTTGAATTCCTCTATTTTTCGTATTATGTCTGCCTCATTGCCCAAGTCTTACCATGCATTCCCTTGTTTCTCCTTTTAGGTAGTCTCTTTGTATTTAAGTACGTCTGTCTCAACTGAATGAGTGTTACGTGCGAGCTGCACGTGAGCCTGACTTAGGCAATGGAAGGTGAACGCAGTGACTTAGCAGATCCTTGACTCTAGCGCGAAGGCTGAGTATCGTCTCAATGCACGGAGGCAGAGTGCTACTGCTCAATGGTCGATTGACCCGACGATGTGGAAGAGGAAAAACGCGAATGGATAACAAGTCGAGAAGAGTACAAGAAATCCAAGCTATTGACCACAACAGTTGATAGCTTCCTTTTAACACTTATGCTGTGGCCCGCCTTCGTCAGCGAGACCGCCACTACTACTACTACTACTAATCTGCTGTGTAATCGTCCACGTCTGCCCAGTAATCATACAGTACCACCATCAGTCATCATCAGTCATCATCCTTATCGCCTTGGTAAGTATTAGGGAGCAACTTGTCATCCCCCTTACCATGCTCGTCCGTTACATCACCCCCTTCACAAGGGTGAGCGCCCTCGCTCCACCACCCAATTGGGTACCGTAGTGAGTCCAACGTCCGTCTCATGCTCGTCCCGTATCCTCAAGAGGGCGTGTGCCCTTCCCAACCGCTTAGCCGAATGCCGCAAGCGATCGACATGTACGAAGATATCATCTTCGAGTTTCTTGATCGCTATCTCCAGCTCTTTGATGACCTCCTGAGACGCACGGTAGTGCCTAACTTCGGCTGCAAGGGATATGTCTCCCAGCCGAGCCAGGGCTTCGTCTACCTGTCACCGTCCCCGGAAGTCAGCGCGGAGATACTGTAGTTCTTCGCGGGTGTACTCAGCTGCAGGCCCCATGTCTCGACATGGCTCGGTGTGTATGTCTCCCCGGTATATGGGCAAGGTCTGCCCCATCGTCCCGAATACCTCTGGGTTGTCAAGCATCCTCACCCGCACGTATCTAGCGGGGATGCATCAACCCTCGTGTTCGATCACCATCAGCACCCAGTTCATCCCATTGTTGAGGACGAACCCGCTGGGGGTAGGCGATAGGGAACAGATAGGGCGCCTCGGCGCATCTGCTCGGCACGTAGTAATGGGTGAGGGGTCTCGTGCCTCTCGGTATGATGGTAACCCTCGCATTGCGTAGCCGGTCTCCGCCGTCGGTCCGTAGATAACAGCAACTGGCAGTGATCATCCCTCATCATCACTGGCTTCTTTAGTAGCATCTTCGTCTTCATCATTTGTTCGAGGGGGAATGCGCATAGGGGCGCAGTGGCAGTAGCTCTGTGGGTTGTCGCATCGAGTGCAGATGACGTGGGTGTCATGGTAGGATCCGTCGGAGGGTTCGTCGCTGTCGTATCGGTCGACAGCGGTGGTGGATGTGAAAGCGGTGGAGGGCTGGAGGATACTTGCCTCATCAGCAACTGTATCCTCATCCATCTCTCCGTCGCTGTCTTCTTCACTATCTGGTCTTGCCTCCATGCTGACATCACCTCCCTCAGCAGGCGATGGTCCTCCCTCATCTTCCTCCACTCGGCCGCTTGCGGGTGTGGGGAATCACCTGCGAGCCTCGGCCAGGTCTCGCTCTTGTTGTTCTCACTCATCTCGGTCTTGCTCGGCAACTGCTCGGACATGTTCGATTGCCGAGCAGAAGGGGTCGTCCACATTATTGGTGGTGTCGTAGGTGGTGAGGGTGTTGATGTAGGGGATCTCATCAATGTTGATAATGGAGAGAGGGACATAAGACATTGTTGTGGGGGTTGAGGATGTAGTCCGTCCTGTGGAGGGTGCTTTTATGTGAATTTCGGCTTTCAGGTTAGACTGTTTGAACTTCCTTATCTCTTCCTCCACGTGGATGTTGTCCCACGGGACCCACTGATTGTCCGAGTCTGAGTAACCTTTCCATTTGATGAGGTATTGCAGCTTGCGCCCATGCCCATGTCTTCTTGAGTCTAATACCTTTTCGACCTCATATTCTTCCACGTCCTCCACTAATTCTGGTGGTGGGCGCTGATAGTTTACGCCATGAATCAGCGTTTCTTTGTAAGGTGTGAGAAGATCTGTGTGGAAGACGTCGTGGATGCTCCACTGTGTGGGAAGTCCGAGCCTGTAGTTGACAGGAGACATCACCTGGACGATCCTGAATGGTCTGTGTCTTCTGGGCGCAAGTTTTGTGGTTGGTTGGTGGGTTCATAGATGACACCCCTCGAGCCAGACCCTATCCCCTATTTGATATCTGGGGGTGTCACGATGTTTGACCCATGATTGTTGCACGCGGCGCATTTGCTCTTGTGCCTGATTCCTTATCTCTTTCAATTGTTCTAGTCTGGCCGTGACCTGTGGTATGGGTGATGTTTTATCCGTCCAATTAGTGTGTGGGTGGTATCCCATCAGCAACCTAAATGGCGTCTCGCGTGTGGATTCGTTAATCCAATTATTATGCGCAAACTCAGCTAATGCAAGGTGGTCGGCCCAATTGTCTTGTCTTTCGTTGGCCCAGAATCTGAGGTATTGTTCCAACCATTGGTTGGTGCGTTCCGATTGTCCGTCCGTTCATGGATGATAGGCGGTCGAAATATTCTGCTGTATTCCTAGGATACGACATAGTTCTCTTGTGAACTTCGATGCGAATCGAGGATCTCGGTCGCTAATGAGGTTTGTAGGTAGTCCAAATTGTGCGACTACATGTTTGGTGTAGAGGGCTGCAGTTTCTTCGCCTGAGATCTCCTCCTTGCATGGTATGAATATTGACGCCTTTGAGCAGTCGTGGTCAGTAACTGTGAGTATTGAGTCGTACTCCCGTGATGTTGGGAGTTTGGTGATGAAGTCTAGCGCTACTACCTCAAATGGCATTGCTTCGGGTTTCGGAAATA
Source organism: Lactarius quietus (assembly GCA_015025155.1). Lineage (NCBI taxonomy): Eukaryota > Fungi > Basidiomycota > Agaricomycetes > Russulales > Russulaceae > Lactarius > Lactarius quietus. The sequence continues at coordinate 20,004 of WITN01000575.1, forward strand.
TTGGTCGTAGCGACACTTTTACTTTTTGTGTGTTGACCTTGCACCGCTGACATTCGGTGCATTCTCGAACATACTCGGCGATGTCGTGTTTCATTGTGGGCCACCAGTAGTGGCGTTCCACTAGCTGTGTTGTTTGATTTATCCCTGGGTGGCCGTGAACGGGAGGATCATGATGTGTGGAAATCACTTCTCTGATTTTCTCTGTCGTTCCTGTGATGACCAGCCTTTGTCCGTGGTACCACCAAAGTCCGTCTGCTTTGGTTAGTTTGTGGGGGTCAACCCACTTGCATATTTTCTGTTCATCCTGTTGTGGTTCAGTTGTAGTAGCTCGTACAAACAATTTGTTTGGTAGGACCGTAACATTTTTGTTGTCTTGCTCTCCTTGATTGTAGTCAGTACGGCGAGAGAGGGCGTCGGCTCTACCATTGGCGGTTCCGTTGACGTGATGTATCTCAAAATTGTATTCCGCCAATTCCAGTACTTCTCTGGCAATTCATCGACTGATTTTCTGAGGGTCTCGCCAGTGCCGAAGGTTGAGGTGGTCAGAAAATATGCGTACTTTATGTTGAGAGCCAGCCAACAAATGCCTCCAGTTTCGTAGCGCCTTTACGATGGCTAAAAATTCGAGATTGTAGATGTTGTAATTTCGTTCAGCGGCGTTGAGCGTCGCCGAATAGTATCCCACAGGATGTTGTTTTCCATCTGATTTCTTCTGTAATAGCACTGCTCCTACCATGAATCCTGATGCGTCTACTTCTAGGTCAAATTGTTGGTTCTGGTCTGCGTGTGCCAGTATGGGTTCTGTGGTAACCCGTTGTTTGAGCGTATCGAACACTACTTGGTGTCTTGTTTCCCATTGCCATGGTTCATCTTTGTGTGTTAGTTCATTTAATGGTTTGGCGATGGTGGCGAAACCTCTGATAAACTGCCAATAAAAATTGCAAAAGCCGAGAAATGATCGTACGTCCTTTACTGAGGATGGGGACGGCCAGTCGCGAACGCCCGAGATTTTGACGGGGTCCATGTGTGTTACCCCCTCTTCAAGGATTACCCCCAGGTAATCAATACTAGGGGCGTTGAATACACATTTCTCCAGCTTGAAGAACAGGTTGTGCTTTTGAGCAACTTCCAGGACATCACAGACTGCTTCCTGATGTCGTATAAGTGATTGGGACTGTCGTTTCATTGCTATTGCGATGTCGTCCATGTAAACCCGAATTGTTGTTCCTTTGGTTTCATGTTTTGCTATGGTCGGTCAGTAGATTTCGTTCATGAAGCTCTGGAATGTAGCAGGTGAGTTGCACAGTCCAAAGTACATGACAGTTGGTTCAAATAGTCCACGGCATGTTTTGAACGCAGCTTTGTGTTCATCTCCCTCTTTGATCTGTATGTTATTGTATCCTTGTCGGACATCTAGCTTGCTGAATAGTTGTGCTCCCCCAGGTCTCGGATAAGATCATCGATAAGGGGGAGTGGGTATTGGTTCCATATTGTCCAGTCATTGATCCATCAATAGTCCTGTACCGGTTGTAGTTTTCTGTTCTTCTTTTTGATGAAGAAGAATGATGATGCATATGGAGATTTTGACGGGCGAATATACCCTTTTTCTACTTGTTCGTCAATAAAGTCATCCAAGGCTGCATCTTCTACCCTAGTCATAGGGTATACTTTGCAGTCAATTACGTCTGGTGCCCCTTTTTTGAAGTCTATTGCGTGATCGCAGCTTCTTTTGGGTGGAAATCTCTTTGATTCTTCTTCGTTGAATACCTTCGCAAAGCGTTGGTATTCTATCGGTATTTTGACCTTCACGGTGTATTGTTTGGCCTCTACCGCAAGTTCGACTGCTGACCTTCTCCCGTAGACTTGTTCGTCTAAATTCGCCACTATTTGTTCTTTGGTTTCGGTTGTGAACATTCATGACACCATGGCGTCTTCCTTTTCCTCTGTTAGCAGTTTTGCCAATACTGCTCTCCTGTCGCTTGGGTTAACCGATCGCAACACTATAGGGAGTTGTTTCTCATCTATAGTGGCGTGGCACCAACAGAACCTGGGTTCATAGGTTGCGAGCCAGGGGTACCCTAGTAGTACATCTTCTTTTCCGATGTCTGTGATGAGGAATCTCATTTCTCGCTTGGTTCCTCCTGTCTCCACATTGAGTGTGAGATAGTGTGTGATCTGCCCCGCTTTATTAGTGGTATTGTCGATGTTGTAGATATTTTTTGGCTTATCTAGTGACCGTTGTCCCAACCCCATCCGTTTGACGAAGTTTGGATGTATGAAGTTATCAGTGGCTCCAGAGTCCACTAATGCTTTGATATTGGCCATGTTGTAACTTGTGCAGATTGAAACTGGTACTCACATGGAACGGTAGCGCATAATGTACACAGAGTTACAACATATTGCCCTCACCCAGGCCACCGGGTTCAGGCGCTTCCAAAATCCTGTCCCATGAGTTGCTGCAGGACTAAATCCTTTACTTCTTCGTCATCGCCAGCAACTCCCCACAACCATTCTGCCGCCTTTTCTTCTTTTGTTGGCGTGGTTTCTGTGGTCCTTGTCTGTACCTCGTGATGTCGTCAAGGTTGTCTGCAGTCACGACTGATATGCCCCATCTTCTGGCAGTTGTAACACTGCGTTTGGCTATGGTCGCGTTTGAATTCTTGTTGTCATTGGAGGAATCCCCCTTGTGGTGCGTATGGTGGTCGCGGTGGGTTACTACCTTGTGTGTACTTGTCGTTGAGAATGTCTTCTGCTCTGGCTACTCGCCCACGCACGCGGTCTGCGGAGGTGTCCATACGGTCATCATTCTGGAGTGGCGCGAGCAACTTAGCTAGTGCTCCTCCGGGAGCTCGTCCTGGTTTGAAGGCATCTGAGTTGCCCCTAACCGTTTGCATGTGGATCCACTTCTGCTGCCTTTTCAGGGCAGAGTCCCTCCATTCTTCGTAGTTTCGAGGGTCATCATGTTGGTACATGGTTTCATACAGGGCTCGTGGTAGTCCTTTCGTGAAGTATTTGAGCGTTTGCTCAGCGTTGATGTTGTACCCTGCGTGTCAAACCAGCTGCTCAAAGTGAGCGATGTAGTCGTCGATTCTTCCATCCTTCATGTGTATACCAGTGTCGAGCTGGGCTTGTGCTCGTTCCTTGCTCAGAACATCGCCGAATTGTCTTTGAAAGGCGTTGAGTAGGTTCTCCCAAAGCCTGTTGTTGAATTGGTCTGTTCCCGTGGCCACCTCATTAACGAGCCATTGGCTTGCGGACATTACCCATTGGTTAACCACATTTCCTTGTATATATGTGAGGAACAACATAGCTTTTTGATACTTGTTCCTCATAGCAGAGTGATTAGCATTGACTCCCACGTATACCTCCCATTGGAGGATGAATGATTCGGCCTGGGATCGATTCCCTGTAAACGTCGGTGGTGGATTGCCGATGAATTTGTCATTTCCGCCTTGTTGGTTGGCCATTATTGGTCCCGCTGGGGGTGGTCCTCCTCCTCCTTGTGGCCAACCGCCATTAGGTGGTCCTCCCCCTGGTTGTTACGTTCCCACAGAACGTTGATCCGACTTGGATCCGATGGGTCTTCCTTGCTTCAACTCTGAGCAAAGTGCACGGCTTCTGAACTCAGGAATGACTTGAACAGGGGAAAGAACGGTTCCCTACTGCCTAGTTTGAGGTACGTTTCAAAGTGGCAACGCCTAACACTTAAGTTGGCAACAAGAAAGTCACACTGAACAATGACTCCGCTTTAAGACTGTCTGAATTTCCTGAGAAGAGTACAGGTGGGTTTCAAGACAACTAAGCTAGCGAACCATAGCGCAACTTGTATAGTATTTATAGTAAATGTCCGTCAAGCCACAAAGGCGACATCATAGTATGAGCAAGAAGAAAGGCATAATGACTCACAGGTCAATAAGCAACTCGTAAGCAATTTGTAAGGCATCAATAAGCCATCAGTAAGCGTCCCCACCAATGAGTGACCAAGCACCTCCAACCAGTGAGTAAGCGTCCACAGGGCATCAGTCAGCCCACCTCATCGCGTAAGTAAGCGATCACCAATGAGTAAGCGAATGAGTAAGTGAATGTCTAAGCATCACCAAGCATGAATAATACCAATAGTAAGCCAATAATAATGCATCTGTAAGCAATGGCTCCGGCGCTAACACAGGCGCTCCTTGAACTAATCCATCAATAACACTTTCCCGAAAGGGGACTAAACCCGGCCCACTGGAGTGCGTCCCAACGGCAGCCATGGCCCGCTGATATCGGCAGCCTCAGGTCGCTGGTCTTACACCACCAATCGCTGTTTGTCGTCGTTGGTCATCTTCAGGACACAACTGTCTTCCGCCAATTCCATGGCTTCTTCCAACGTCCCCTGAGTTATGGGTTAGGCCAGATACATACTGTGGCCCGGGACAATTCCATCCTTCACGCCCCCCTGACTTATTGCTTAGGTCAGATCCCGTGACCTGGGGGTTTCACATGACCGTGTCACTTGACCCTCATCCGTCCTGTAATAACCTTCCTGCCAGCATCTGGGGTTCTACCGCGAGTTATCAGGTTACTCACGAGCTGGCGGACTCTGCACGCCTCGTCATAAGCGAGGTAGCTGTCGTCTTCTGCCGCTACGAGTGCGCGTACGGCCTCTTCTTCTTTGATGTCTTCTTCTGCATGTGACTCCCAGGTATGCGCCTCTGGGTAATCATGGCAATTCTTCCAGTGTTCGTGCAGACACTTGCGCTGCTTTTAGGTTGGCATAGGGTCTGAGCGTAACACTGGTGGTCCTCCTCCTGGTGGTCCTCCTTCTGGTGGTCCTCCCCTAGGCGGGAATGGCCTATTGTCGGGCGAAGGTACTCTGTTTCGATTGAGTCTGAACTCATAGAACATTTCATGTCCTTCGTGGGTGCTTGGTGCATTGGGGATGTCTGGTCCCATTGCTCGATTGACGGCTTGCATATCTTCTGGTTGTAGTTGTTGGACGTGGCCTGTTTGTTCATTTATAACAAGCCTCAGTGGGGATACTTCTGTCTGAGTGGCCATGTAGCTAAATGGTATTCCCCTGATTGGTTCGGGAAGGTGTAACTCAGCTGTTTGTGCGATGAGTGCGTCTACCTCTGGTGAGTGCACTGCGATGTCTTCGGGTTCTGCTGCTTCTTCGCTTCGTGGGGTTGGTGATTGTTTGCTAGTGTGGCTTGATACAGCCGGGGTATCTGCTCGTAGTTGAAATTCGGTTCTTGGCGGTTCTGTTTCGAGGTTCTGATCACTTTGACCATCTATGGGTCCTTGTTGATCAATTGGTCGTGCGTCGATTAGTGGTACGTTGATGTGTAGGTCGTCGGCTGCTGGTCGTGTTGCTTCGAAGTAATTGTTGGTGTTACTCCACCTGAGTTCGACCCAGCAACAGCGTTCTTTGTTGAAGATTACGGGATGATACCTTTGTGCGGTGGCTGCTTCTGCGTAATAGCCTGTGTTGTTTTTGTCGGATCTTCTGGTATCCGGTATGTGTCGCCACCTCATTCGTCCTATGAGGTATCATTCGGGTGCATCTCGTTCTCTTGATTCGATTCGGTAGGGTTGGAATTCCCAGCCGTCTTTGGTATTGATGGTCGCCACGGCGTTCGATTGTTTATAGAGCTTGGATTTAATGTTACGTGCGAGCTGCACGTGAGCCTGACTTAGGCAACGGAAGGTGAACGTGGTGACTTAGCAGATCCTTGACTCTAGTGCGAAGGCTGAGTATCGTCTCAATGCATGGAGGGGGAGTGCTACTGCTCAATGGTTGATTGACCCGATGATGTGGAAGAGGAAAAACACGAATGGATAACAAGTCGAGAAGAGTACAAGAAATCCAAGCTATCGACCACAACAGTCAATAGCTTCCTTTTAACACTTATGCTGTGGCCCGCCTTCGTCAGCGAGACCGCCACTACTACTACTACTACTAATCTGCTGTGTAATCGTCCACGTCTGCCCAGTAATCATACAGTACCACCATCAGTCATCATCAGTCATCGTCCTTATCGCCTTGGTAAGTATTAGGGAGCGACTTGTCATCCCCCTTACCATGCTCGTCCGTTACAATGAGCACCCCAATGTTAGAGAATCCCCCACTATAGTATTTGAGTTTCCTTCGTCCCGAGAGTCAGGCTGCCGAGGCACTTGAAGGACCAGTTCTGTCAACCACTGTAACCTCTTACCTCCCCCCCTCTGGAGTTGGATCATGCTCTGCCACACGACTCTCACGCATGCACTGTCGAGTGCGTACACCTGGCTGCCCCAGTGAGGCAGAGTCTGTTGATTCCCCCTCCTCCCCCTGTATTCCTTGAACCCCCCTGCATTCCTTGAACTTCTTCTGACACTGGTCCTCTATTCGTCGATTTCACCCGAGGTCACTCCCAGATTTCTGAAGTCCAGTGTTCATCATCCGGTCATCACCCCCTCACCCCCTCACGATCTCAAGTCCTCCAAGTTTCTTCCTTTTGATCTCTACCCCATTCGACCTATTATCCCTCCAGTTTCACCATACTCTTCGCTGATCTACTGATCTCAGTCTCGATCTTGCATGATAAGCCTCTACATCGACACTCCCCACCCCCAGCCTGTCTCGTTCACTCAGTGCTTGCCTCTCTTATCGCCAACCATCGCACCCACCAACGAGAATGTATTACCCTTCAAAAGACGACTACAACCCGTACTATGCACCACGTGTTGGACCAGCAGCCATGCCATCGCCTCACTCGAGATCAGCACCGTACTTCTCAGGTCGCATCAACACTTTCGAGGATTTCTTGGAGCAATTCGAAGACCTCGCGCACTCTTGCAAGTTGACAGATCCAGAGCAAGTTGACGCAATTATCCTCTATGTGGCCTCCTCATTGCACGATCTCTGCATACAACTTCCTGGGTATCGTTCGTATGACTGGGACATCTTTCGCCATTCCCTCATCTATGCCTTTGGCAGCACCATAATGCATCACAAACTCAGAATGGAGAAGCTGCGCAACTTCGTCGATTCCTCCTCCAGACACCGGATGACCTCTGAAGCAGACTTATCACAGTACTATCAGACTTTCTTTGACTACAGTGCCGCCCTCGTCCACTCCCGCTACCTCACAAATGAAAATCAAGATGCAGAGTTCTGGTCTGGATTTCATCCCCACGATTGTGAAGTACTTTGCCATCGACTCTTTGCCCAGCGCCCCTTCCAGCCACTCGACATCCCATTCCCATTCGAAGACGTATACCATTGTGCACATGTAGCTTTTTCATACGAGGAACACTTTCCGTTTCGTTTGCAAGAGTCGCAGTCCAGGCCTCGGAGCATTAGCCATGAAGATCCCTTCCCTTCATATCCCACGTCATATCCCCAGCTTCATTCGTCTTTGCTCTCGTCTCAGGAACTCCACTCGTCTTCATTTTCGGCCCCATACTCTCGACCTTCCGCCTCGTGTTCGCCTTCAGTTTCAGAGATTCAATGCATGACAGCACCCTCGGAGACGAACAATAAGCCCAAGTCCGAGCCCGAGACTGTGCCTTCGATCACTCCACTGACTTCACACTCTCTGCCCGTTTTGTCCTCCCGGGAATCCTCGTGCATCGACCTTGTTCCCGAACCTGTTTTTCTTCCGCTGTGTACTGATGTCGTTGCCGAGTCCGAGCCCGAGACCATGCTTTCGCCCAAATTGCCCATCCCTTTGTCCGGAGGTGATAACACCGAAAATGTGCCCACCCCACCCCTGTCATCGATCGTGCCTGTACCAACTTCGATCCCGTCGGACTTAGACTCCAAATGCCCACCTTCCCCAGTGAGATCAGAGGCGGAAGTTCGGAATCTTCACGCCAAGCCCGAGCCCGAGCTTTGTGCACCAACGACTTCTGTTCCTCAGTCATCGACCGCATCTCCAGGATCCCCGGATACTAGTATTGTCTCTGAGTCCCTGTGCATGCTTCCTGCAAATCCTGCCGTTCCGTCCATTTCTCTGGCTCCCTCCACGACGTCTTTGTCATTGCATTTAGCTTCGGATACTTCGCCATCCACTGTCGGCTTACACCTGCGTGCATCCTTGACCCCTGCTGAACATTCATCTATGTCATTGCCTTCGCCCCTGGCTATTGTGATTTCGCCTTCGCCGGATATTTCGATGCCCAACCCTGTGCTCGTCGCCATGCCCCCAGACCAGCCACCTTTGTCGACGGAACCTCTCAGCCACTCATTCAAGTTTGAGCCCACACCTGCATGTTCTGTCAAGGTCATTCCGTCGAGTCCTTCGGAATCGGTTTCGGAATCGTGCAAATTCGTCTTCCTCCCTTCACCACTCGGAGTCGTCAGCGCCCCCATTCGGCCCCATACGATGCCACAGGAACAGGCCCTCAGAGTCACGAGATCGAAAGCCATGTGGTCATCTCAACTAGCACCAAACGCCTCGTCCGTGCCACCATCTGTGCTCGAGTCCTCCTGTCCTGAGTATTCGCCTGCACGCACTCTTTTGACAACAGACGTTTCGGGTTTGACCCTCCAAAGTCGTCGCTTAGCGAAATCCTTTCCACTGTCCTGGCTCCGCCATCCCTCGAATCTTCCAAGTTGAACGTTCCTATTTCCTCCCACTCCCATTCGCCTTCACCGCAACGACCGCCTGGACTCATGCAAGTTGTAACGTTTCTACCAAACGTTGTTCCGACTTGGAACTCTTGATGGCCTTGAATCAAATAACAGACCGACGGCAGTTGAATAACAATGGTCGAACACGAAAGACGAACCAAAGGACAATGGCTTCGCCTTATGCTGGAAGGATACAACAGGGATCTTCAAGAGATGAGAGGACAGACCACACAAGGATCAACAAGATGAGAGGAACAGGCACTAATAGCCAACACTTCAATTGTTCTAAGAGGTATACTCGAGGTAGACTTTAAGACAACGAAGATAAGGTCTCGTCTATCAAGACAGAGCACCTTATATACACTACAGGGCTGACTCCTAAACTGAGTCCCAAATAATAACAGGTATCGTACCATATCGTATCGTCCAATCAGCTATCAGGGATAAACGACCCAAGCTATCATCCAATCAATGAACAGGGATAAGCCCATACAGTACATGAGGCAGAAGGCCCCACTATGAGTCAGAGATAACACTATGTGACTCACTATCGTCCAATCATCGTCCGGCGCAACATCAGCGCATGATAAGTACAGCCATAAGGCAACATCAGAATGTTCCAATCAGAAAGAACCAAAACAGGACAGAGCCTAACCATGTTGGGAATCCCGCATCCAACTATACCCTCTCAGGAATTATATCTCGACCTGAGGTAACCGCTGTTCCCCCGTGACTTATCCTTTAGACCAGATCCCGTGGTCTGGGGGTTGCTGATCACATGACTAATCACGTGACTCAGACTTGCACAGTCCTAAACGAACGACGTCGCCAGTGTTGTTGTCCACAATGAAATGATCTTCAGTACTCAACATTCGCGCGACCTCATATGTCTCATCTGCATTCATTTGCAGCGTATCTTCATCTTCTTCTTCAGTGAACCGCACTTCAGGGGGGTCTTCAGCCTTCACAGGCAATGCGAATCGTACTTTCATCGGCTTGGTGACACCACTGGCCATGACACGTGATCCGCACGTGACACAAGTCCATTCGGTTTCGCGCCCGTTCAAAGTCACACCAATCCAAATTTCGTGGACAGTTCCCTCAATTCAGCAACCACGATTGCTCGGAGTCGTCACGCCAGTCAAGTTAGATTCTCGGATTCTCGAAATCAAGCCAGCCCCATCTTCGCCAATTATTCCTTCCATTTCGCAGCTATTCCCACCCAAAGTCACGCGGCAAGTCACAAGCACCTTTCCTCCTCAGCAGTTCGAATGGCAAGACCCTGCGCCGATCTACGAAGTCTTCGAATCTTCTTCAAGTCATAGTTTTCTACATTTCGTCTTCGTGTTCAGTTTCATCACGACTACAGCTCTAGTTTTGGCATCCATCGACCTTTTGAAGACCTTTTTGAGTCACACGCGCAAGATTCAGAACGACAATCACGACCTCAGCAGCAGTCAGAACGGCACTCTCAAGTCAGGCAATGTACTTGCACAACGGCTTTGGCACCTGCGGTACAAGTCGTGCCCCACATGTCTCGTTTTCGATCCTGGAGGTATAGTACTCATTCGAGCACCACACAAGATCACACGTGGACACAAGTCGAAGACATGCACCCTCGTCATCACTCGTTGCTCCACCTTCGCTACCTACTCTTTACTTGATATTTTCTCTACTTTCAGCGCTGTAACCGGCGAAATCTTTTTTTTTTTTTCTAGAAGAGTTTGACTGAGGACAGTCAAAATTTTGACCCCCGGGAGGTGTAAGGCCAGCCCAAGCATTGTGCCTGAATTCCTCTATTTTTTGTATTATGTCTGCCTCATTGCCCAAGTCTTACCATGCATTCACTTGTTTCTCCTTTTAGGTAGTCTCTTTGTATTTAAGTACGTCTGTCTCAATGGAATGAGCACCCCAATGTTAGAGAATCCCCCACTATAGTATTTGAGTTTCCTTCGTCCCGAGAGTCAGGCCGCCGAGGCACTTGAAGGACCAGTTCTATCAACCACTGTAACCTCTTACCTCCCCCCTTCTGGAGTTGGATCACGCTCTGCCACATGACTCTCACGCATGCACTTTCGAGTGCATACACCGTCCCAGATAGCATTTTGAATGGTTTGAGCTGACATCACAGAGTTTTTGAGGAGCGCAAAGTGTTGGTCAAAGCGACTGAAAATGGCCTCCATTGCACTGAACGCCTGCGGGTTCACTCCATCTCAGAGGGTGTTAAGAGGGTTCGCAGGCGGCAGGTTAGCCGTGTCCACGCACATGCTGGCATCTTCTTCCATAGCAATGGCGCACTACAATTGTGGGCCTATTTGCCAAGGTTGCGCAACCAGTAAAGTTGCAATTCTCTGAGTGCGTTATACGAGGACCAATTTCGGCGGTCAGTGTCGGTGCTTCAAGTGTTACGATTTGACGGACTACCTCATGTAAGTGGGATGACAAGTCGCTCCCGAATCTTACTCATTCTTACGATGTGGATTACTGATACTCTTACTGTACGATGACTGAGGATTACTGTATGATGACTGACGATTGTAGTAGTCGTGGCGTTAGTATTAGTGGACGTTACCAAGCAGTAGTAGTAGTGGCTGTATCGCTGACAAAGGCATACAGTCAAAGTCAGATATAAGGTGGCTGTCGACTGATGTGGTCGACAGCTTGACTCTCTTGTACACTTCTCCAATCTACTCGGCTTCTATCTTCTCAGAAGTCCGTTCGCTCCCTTAGGAAGGCACTTTCAGGTGTCCTTGGAATCATCACACCTTCGCGTGTTGACGCACCTTGCTAAGTCACGTTACTTGCCATCGCGTGTAGGGTCTAAGTCAGACCACAAACATAACATCAAGAGCGTAAGGGCAATAAAGTATCTATAGGATTTACTCCGGTTGTCGATGTGTGCCTCCTCCAATAAAAATGATGGTTCTTCTTCAAGTCTTCTAACGAGTGTGAGTTGTGATAAGTCAGGGTAGCCTCACACTTGTACAAGTGTGATTTCACTTTACCTCCAGGGGAACTGTGACGGAGTCCGTGTGATGGGGAGAAAAGTGAGAGAGAACTCTGAGTAGATTTCTCTGCTACTTCAACGGTTTAAATACATTCTGAGTACTCCTATGTTACTCGTAGGGTGACGCGGCCCACTTACGTGTTGTCTGTATTGTACAATACCTTTCGATCTCGAACACATCTCGGAATACCATTCCTATACCTTTTTGTGACAATTGCTGAGACAGCATCACATGACTTTCATATCACCATATTGAGTTCACAACATTAACTAGCAATAAATTTGATATAATGGTGCTAAGTCAGATAGCTCGCTCAAAACTGCCGATAATTTTGCTTGTTATTACTCAAAGTTATCACATGTTATCGAAACAATAACAACCTTTTATTTAATGATTGGCACACCCCGGCAATAATGTATTCAAAAAAGAATTACATACTAATGAGTTCACCTGGTGTCTATCCCACTATTACTACCTTCAGCCCTCTGGCTCCTGCACCTGTATCCAAGTGTTCTTGAGTAATCTCATCTGAGCCCATGGGTAAAATTTGTACAAAGAGAATAGAATGAGCCAGAGCCAGGGCTGAATAGAGAGTGACAGGGGTGACCCCAGGGTAAAAAATTTCAAACCCTCACCCATACCCCTTCTGAACCCCTGCCTGTGTAAAGTGTAGGGGTTTTTGATAGGTATGGGTAGGGGTTGAGTGGTGGTACCAGTGGTTGGGGTTCCCTGAGGGTTTGAGGCAGGGGAATGGTATATTGACTGCATATGAGGGATGGCAATATGGATGAAGGTGACAATGATCACAGTGAGAGCCAACTGCAGGGTCATGATGAAAGTGGTGGTGGTTATACATGGGTAAGTCATGCACCACCTCTGTCTGCCATGAAGCAAAATGAAGCAAATGACTTGAGCACAATGTGCCACAAGTCACATTCATCCTGTCCAATGCCAAGCACCTCATTGTCACACCCATCTAGAGAATGACAGGGGTATTCAAAACCCTTGGGTTTTGCTGGGGGTTTTGCCAGGGGTAGGGGCAAGGGTACAGATGTTGGTACCCCTTGCATACCCTTACCCTTCTTGGAGGTACCGGGGGTAACAGGGGGGTAATGGCCTGGTAGCCAGTAGCCACAAATTTCCTTTTACAGGTGTGACATGATCCCAATCTGGCTAATCCTTGTTATCTGGCTGTGGACGAGTTCATCGACATTCAGCAATTGTGTGACTTTCAATGAGCCAGAGCAAATCATAACAGATTAGTGAAATTGATGTGTGGCTGGAGGAGATTGAATTTTGCTCATGTTTGGTGTTACTGTTGCAACGCAACGTGTGCACTGTATTGTGGATGTCAACTCTTTTGGACAAGCTTCAGATATCAATGCAAATATATTGTATAGTATGAAAAGTGGTTGAAAACTATTCCCAGTCATTCCTCCCTTCTTGTCTTATGGCAGATGAACACCTGGTTGTTTCAGGGCCTCGCAAGAGGAAACCTAACCATCAGTTTGGTGATGAGTCAGATGATGGAGACCAAGCCCCTTTGTCAAGGAATAAGAAACCCAAATCAGCTCTTAATGCTGCAACAAAAACACATACCAAGGGCTCAGCATTGTCACCCATTGGTTCAAGAGTCTGTTGAAGGTTCCAATACCAGCACCGCAGCATCTACCATGCAAGTGACCCCATCTGAACTGGTGAATGGAAGCGATAGTGAAGACAACATTGAAAAAGGTCATGAAGACCCAATAGATGTTGATGGTGGTAACTGAGATGAGCTGTTTGAGGAGAGCACAGATGACAAACTTGGTGGGTCTCTACTTAAAGAAACTTCATTCATCTCACCATGGAAATCATAGAGCGACTGCCAAAACATTGGAACACACCAATATATGCATTCTTCAGGCCCACTCCCATTATCAAGCAAATTGATGGTCACTGCACTCATGTCTTTCAGTGTAGTGCCAAGGTTTGCAAGGAAAGGGGAAGGAATGGACAATATGTTTGACACTATCTGAACACTGCTGATGCAATGTCCACCAGAAATCTGAGATGCCATGCTAAAATATGTTGGGGGGTGGACACCGTGGCAGTGACAGCAATCATGAAGGATGTTTATGCTGCTCGTGCCATGCTTGCGAAGCCTGGTATGAGGGATGGGTCCATAACGACTGCATTTGAGTGGGTAAGAGAGGAGAAAGTGACATATTTGCACTGACAACACACCAGTACCAAATTGTGGTGAGTGTTCTAGTCTGTGACTTCACTTCTTCACTGAGAAATCTTGTTCACCTGTTAGGGTGGATGTTATGAACTGCCGAAAGGGTCTCACTAGCTGCCGAGATGGTAACTTGCTCCTGGCAGGTGCTGCTGAGACTGATTCCCTATTACGATAAAGTGATTATGGAACTGTGATGATTGCTGACTGAGAACCTGCTTATCTATTGATTGCTGACTGAGGTGTTACTATACGATGACTGATGTACTGCTGTACAATTACTGATGCTTGATAGTAGTGGCGTTGTCGCTGATGAAGGCGTGTGCCTATGTGTTAGTTATAAGTGGGCTGCTGAATGATGTATTCGGCAGCTTGACGTTCTTGTAGAATTTCTGTCTTGTCTCTGGAATCTAGCAGCTTCTCCTCTTTTCCATTTGCAACCACTAAGGAGTGTCTCCGTCTGAGCACTTCCTCATACCGCATCTTAGGGAAGCACCTTCGAGTGTCTTCAGGAACTGCGCTTACATCAGCGTCGGCAGCTTCGGCAGCTATCAGTCACCTGCGCTTACTTCAGCCAAACATATCCCTCGGCTTACATAAGCCTCGGCAGCTCAATTAGGAAAGTCGGCAGCTACATTGGCAGCTGCCCATATTCGGCAGCAAAACCTCGGCAGCTGTCTCGGCAAGCTGATCTCGGCAGCTATTCTTGGCAGCTATTCTCGGCAGCTATTCTCGGCAGCTTTCCTTGGCAGCTTTCCTCAGCAGCTTTCCTCAGCAACTCTTATTCACTCAGCAGCCTTGCCATTGTGTCCTCGTGCTCAAGTCGAGCAACACTCATAGCCTGCGCATTACAGTGGAAGTTGTATGATGGGTCCCTGAAAGTATGCATCCTTTCAAAATTGTGGATGATCGGGGGTTACAGTGCCTAATGAGGACCAGTCAGCCAGAGTTCTACATACCTTTGGTATGAACAGTGTCCCGTGATGTGAGGAAGGCCTTCACTCAGTGCCAGCAGTGGATTGCACAGGTACTGCATGTACATGACTTTGATCAATTATGAGAGGGGGAAAAAGTAAACAGATGTACAGGAACACAAGGGAGCATTGAGCTTTGCAACCGATGCATGGATGTCACCAAATCACAAAGCTTTTGTAGCAGTGACTGTCCACTTTCAGAAGGATGGTGTCACGAACCTATACCTCGGTCCGTGACTTATCCGGAATACCCAGGAATGCGCAAGGGAACGCGCGCACAAACTCAGGAATACGAAGTAATGGACTAGTGGAACTAGCCAAGACGACGCGCGTGAAAGGATTGGATAATCCTTTCCTTCCTATTCAAGAAAGACCCGGTCCGGAACCGGGACTTACCAAGCGAAAGGTCAGATGACCTCACATGACTTGTTTGTTGATCAATCAACAAAAGATCGTTGATTGATAAACAAAGTCCGTTGATCGGTAAACGAAGATTGTTGATCAATCACCTGACGAGCGGAGCTTGTCAGGGATTAATGCCATTGGACGATATACTTAGAAACCTTCCAGCACATTCCATGCTATCTTTAGAACGCTTCTAGAGTATTCCATGGGCCCACCCGTGGAGCGGAGTTGGGCCTCCCCTAAAGTACGCACAGACCATGTATTCAGGTATATAAGCTGGAGCAATGTAACAGACAGTCCCTCAGACTGTCCACTTGCGACATCCCCACTTGTACATTCTTGTCTTCAGAGCAGCTTCCCATCATTGGGTTGTTCCTCATCCTTGTCTTGTTACTCGTGGTCCATTGTTCCTTGTCCCTGTTCTACTTCCTTGTTGGTTCGACGTTAGCCACCCTGTTCCTCGTGATCCTTGGTCTCGCTGTTGCGATTAAACAGTGAGACACTCATCACAGATGGTGTCCTCATTGCAATATTGCTTGACCTTGTGGAGGTTGCAGAGAGGCATTCAGGTGCACATCTTGTGGCAGTGTTCACAAAAATACTTGAAGATTTTGCAATCACCGATAAGGTGAGTGTCTGACTGTCTTGGTAGCTTTAATGTGCTTACCATGGCCCAGATACTCAGCATCACTTGCAATAATGCTTCCAACAATGACACATTGGTCGAGGCACTGAAAGATTGGTTGGAGATCTTTCCTGGGGAGTCAAACTGCACACGGTGCTTCAATCACATGTCAATCTTGTTGCCAAATGTATAATCCAACAATTCAACATACCTAAGGCAAAAGGGAACCAGACATTTGATGATGTACTCTGGGAGTTGATGGTGTCCACAGAAGACCTTGATAAGGAGGAGGCTGCAATGAGGGAAGGTGACTGATGTGAAGTTGAGGGTGATGATGATGACATATATGGCTGGGTGGATGAGCAAGAGGAAATGTTAGAATTGGAGCAGAAGGAACTGGATGATGACATACAGCCAATTTGTAGGGTGCTGATAAAGGTGGGCACCATGTTTGTGGCTAAGTTGATGCTGAGTAATGGACTGGAATGTAGCTCCACAAGACAGTGTACACCATCAAGAACTCCTCAACTGTTATCCTTCCCCGCTGGTACACTGTCCTTAGCAATCTCAACATGAACAGTCACATGATGCCACAGGATGTTGCCACTCAATGGAACTCCACATTTGACAAGTTGGAGTTTGCGATCGCATGTTGAGAGGCTCTTGACACTATCACTGGCAACAAGGATATGAGACTTTGGAAGTACAAGATGGATGATGAATAGTGGGACATTGCAAATCAGCTAAGGGAGGTTCTAAAGGTGAGTCTTAGCCTCATCTGATCTTATTGATCTAACTCAATGTTGCCCATTAGGTTTTCAAGGATGCTGTTATGATCGTGGTCTGACTTAGACCCTACACGCGATGGCAAGTAACGTGACTTAGCAGGATGCGTCAACACGCGAAGGTGTGACAATTCCAAGGACACCTGAAAGTGCCTTCCTAAGGGAGCGAACAGACTTCTGAGAAGAAGGAAGCCGAGTAGATTGGAGAAGAGTACAAGAGAGTCAAGCTGTCGACCACATCAGTCGACAGCTACCTTATATCCTAACTTGACTGTACGCCTTCGTCAGCGATACAGCCACTACTACTAACGCTTAGTAACGTCCACTAATACTAACGCCTCAACTACTACTAACATCAGTCATCATCAGTAATCGTACAGTAAGAGTATCAGTAATCCACAACATGTTCATGAGTAAGATTTGGGAGCGACTCGTCATCCCGCTTACGAAGGTCAACGACGGCGAATCATGACAGATGCAACCCTATTTTTCTCACACAATGGGATCCCAAATCTCGCAACAGTGATCCTCACTATGGGTTACATCGACAATGTCCTCACAGCCAACACTCTCAACCAGCACTTCTCCCCACCAATCCAGGCAGTGTTAACAATGGGAAAGTGGACATTAACCCAATATCACCTCAAGACAGGTCTGTCCAATGTCTGTCAGATCGTGATCGGTCAGTACCTTCTCACTACTGTTAGATATTTCTAACAGTTTCCAAGCTCTCCATCCTTGCCACAAGCTCAAGTACTTCAAAAATGCAAGCTGGTCCAAGAAGCAGTGCAGGGCAGCATATATCACTCTATGGGACACCTTTGAGATGTGTTATAAAAGCAAACAAAATCCTGAGAAGGTGGCACCACCAAACAAGGTGTGCCATTCATTGTTCAAACTTATCATTTACACTTATCATCTCCTGTTCCAGCATCAAGTGATTCATTCTTCCAAAAATGTTTTCGAAGAGCTCCCAGCCTTAGCTATGCCTGGACCATTGGATCTCCACAATGAACTCAAGTGCTACCTCAGTAGCAATCCTGAACACATCATGGATGTCCTGCTGTGGTGGTTTGAGAGGCAACATACCTATCCATCACTGTCTTGCATGGCACTGGATTATCTTACCATTCTAGGTGTGCAACACTTACTCCAAATCACATAGTCTGAATCACACTCTTCTAGCCACATCTGTTAATGTTGAACACATCTTCAGCAAAGGTTGCATCTTATTGTCTCACCTCTGCAGCCAGCTCTCAGTGCAGTCAACCCGTGCACTGATGTGCATCAGGGAATGGAGCAAAAAAAGGTTTGTCAGGGTCTCTGATATCAAGGCAGCCACAGCCCTTCCAGAGGTTGATGGTGAAGAAAGGGAGTTGGATGAAGAAAGGGAGTTGGATGAAGAAAGGGAGTTGGATGAAGCTTGGGACATGATTAGCATCACAAAAATGTGATTACATTTGACTACTCTTTGTGACTTTGTGTGCATTGATAGTTTTCAATTTCAAGGCAGGATCTGACACATGAAAAGGTAACTATACTTTATAAAGATGGTGTTGGACTGTCTGAGACTGAGCTCATTCTACATTGCACATGCAGTGCCTTGTGTGGGGTGTTCATATCTATACCCCTCCCCTTTACCTGGGGGGTAACCCTTACCCCCAGTTTACCCCTACCCCTACCCATCAAAAACCCCTACCCCTTATGAGGGTAGGGTTTTTTGGGGGGGTATAGGTATGGGTAGACGGTTTATACCCTGGGGTTACCCCTGTCACTCTCTACACCCATCAAGGTATACCAACTAGTGTGCTTCATAAGACCACTATCCAAGTTGCAGACATGTTGAATCTGCAAGCTCCTTGATGATGGCCTCATTCATTGAGTGGCAATCAATGGCTACTATAGTAGTGTCACAAGTGTTCCTCCATGTGATATATTCATGAACTCCTTCATAGCAGAAGCAAACAAATGCATACCGTCAGCCTAGAATGGGGAGACATGTGCAATTCTGCATTAGCATGAGGAAACTGTTGTTGGTGAGCTGGATAGCATAAGAAACAAAGAGATGTTCTAATGCATGGCCAGGTATGTGACAGTCACAGTTGACATCATCAACAGAGGGAGGATGTCGCATGGTGACATCATTCAACCTCACACTGCACCCAAACATCACAAATGCACTCATGAACACTGGAAGAACTGTTAAGATTATCCAGAGTTGCACTCTGACGTGCTGACAGTGTTGCCATAGAGTGGTCCAAACCTCTCCAGATGAAGGTCATGGATATGGTGTCAACAGTATGCAAGAGAATAGGGGATTACCCTAGGTGGAGTTGTGAATATATGAGCAATGGAGTTGATACAAAGTATCTCCAAACATTGTAGAGAGGGATGGCAGAGTTCACAAGTCATCTGAACTTGGATGCAACCCTGTGTCCATGACAGTATGAAATCAATGTGATTCAAGAACTCAGACCTAAGGTCCAAGTCCGTTATAGGTGCTCGTTATATACAAACTAGGACATGCCACTACTAGTAACAGCCATACAAGGATCACCACCAATACTACTAGTAGTTGTATAAGTATGAGGTCATATGGAAAAATGCAGAAGGCCGTGGAATGACATGGGGTAAAAAAGTGAGTCATGAGGTTGAAACAGCACATGTGGAAGGGAAATATGAATTAGAAGATGGAAATGGTCCCATTGATAGCCCATGTGATATGGCACACTGTCACGAACCTATACCTCGGTCCGTGACTTATCCGGAATACCCAGGAATGCGCAAGGGAACGCGCGCACAAACTCAGGAATACGAAGTAATGGACTAGTGGAACTAGCCAAGACGACGCGCGTGAAAGGATTGGATAATCCTTTCCTTCCTATTCAAGAAAGACCCGGTCCGGAACCGGGACTTACCAAGCGAAAGGTCAGATGACCTCACATGACTTGTTTGTTGATCAATCAACAAAAGATCGTTGATTGATAAACAAAGTCCGTTGATCGGTAAACGAAGATTGTTGATCAATCACCTGACGAGCGGAGCTTGTCAGGGATTAATGCCATTGGACGATATACTTAGAAACCTTCCAGCACATTCCATGCTATCTTTAGAACGCTTCTAGAGTATTCCATGGGCCCACCCGTGGAGCGGAGTTGGGCCTCCCCTAAAGTACGCACAGACCATGTATTCAGGTATATAAGCTGGAGCAATGTAACAGACAGTCCCTCAGACTGTCCACTTGCGACATCCCCACTTGTACATTCTTGTCTTCAGAGCAGCTTCCCATCATTGGGTTGTTCCTCATCCTTGTCTTGTTACTCGTGGTCCATTGTTCCTTGTCCCTGTTCTACTTCCTTGTTGGTTCGACGTTAGCCACCCTGTTCCTCGTGATCCTTGGTCTCGCTGTTGCGATTAAACAGTGAGACACTCATCACACACACTGCGTAGAATAATCAGCTGGAAAAAGGTCAGATGAAATCAACACATGCAGCCAATCATGTAAGTCCAGTTTGTAACATCATATCTGACCTAATCCATAAGTCATGGGACTTCAGTTTGGTTTAAGGATGGAAGGTTCTGGAAACATGGTCAGCACAATATTGGAGGCAGAATTCCTGATAGCCAAAGGTCTGAATGATTCCCTTATTGGGTTGATTCTGATGGAATAGTTCTGATGCGCCTGTGCTGTGCCGAAGACACTTGTTATCTTGTTATCATGGATTGTGATGTCATTTGTGAGTCATATGGTGTTTCTTATCTCTGACTCATATGAGGCTGTATGCCTCATGTATTGTATGTTTCATGATAAGCCCCTGTGGCTTGATGGACAATTCCTATTGGCAGATTAGATTGTAGGTTGTATTAGGCTCATAGTTCAAGCTCAGCCTCAAAGCTGGCTTGGAGTACTATATATACTTGGCCAGTTTTGCCAGTAGTTGTTAGCTTAGTTGTCTTGACTTCCACCTGTATTCCCTCTCAGGCATATCTCAGACTTCTTATAGCAGAATCATTGATCTGTGTAATATCTTCTCATCTTGTTGCCAACTTGTGTGTTAGGCCTTCACCTTGTTGTGTGGTATGAGGGGATCCTCTGTGGTTATTCACCCTTCATGAGTTATTGACTAGGTTGCAAGCTGTGTACTTTGCTTAGTGTTGATACAAGGAAGCCCCTTGGATCCAAGTTGGATCTGCATTCAGTGGAAACACTACAGAGGAGAGGTGATTGCCTGAAGGCCATTGTCTGTTATGTGGGATGCATCTTCCAAATTGAGTTTCCTGAGCTTGGAAAGCATTTCTAAAAGCTGAACAACGCATCATCCTTAAGCTTGCCTCCAA
The DNA here is from genome assembly GCA_015025155.1 of Lactarius quietus. Lineage (NCBI taxonomy): Eukaryota > Fungi > Basidiomycota > Agaricomycetes > Russulales > Russulaceae > Lactarius > Lactarius quietus. The sequence continues at coordinate 40,956 of WITN01000575.1, forward strand.
TCCCTCCCAGTTCTTGAAGTTCCAACTGGGGAACAGCTTATGCCAAATGAGATCAAGCAATGTTCATGAGAAGAGTGCAATATGAGAGTGACACAGACTTTTGGGGATCTGCCTGGCATCGACATATCTGTGAATATGTGACCTTAAGAAACTCCATGATGTAGAATGGCATGCTGATGACAGTGCAGTCTTTGCATAGCATGAAAACTTGTGGGATGGGCAGGTGTGACTTGATGGGGATTGACACATGCAAGTTGTGTTTGTGGATGGTGGCAAGTGCTGTGTATTCCCTCTCGACTTGGTGGGCAGTCTGCAAGAGCAGTTTTCCAGCCAGTTTCTTTTTCAACACAAATCATGGGCCTCTGGGATGGGTTAGCACATGTTTATGGTGTTGAGAAATGACACACACTGGGCATCTGTGAGGAAGTATGTTGGATTTGACTGTTCAGTAGCAGAGTCATTATGAGGCTGATGTACAACAACTCAGTGATGGCTCAGGCCTGGCCAAACTGACAGAGCTTATCATCAAAGCTAGTTCAGTGTTAAACCAAATGGGACAGACATACTTTGAATTGCTTCACAATGATGAGCACTGTCAGTGCAGGCACATTCATGAATAGATTTGCATTGAGTTTGTCTTTGTCAATTGCTGTGTGGACATCACCATATTCTCCTCCAGTGTACTTTGTATGGAAGTCAACTGGCTACTGGGCCATAACCCCTTGGTAACCCCCAGTACCCCCAAGAAGGGTAGGGGTATGCTGGGGGTTACAAAATCTGTACCCTTACCCCTACCCCTCATCAACCCTTCACTCAACCCCAGGGGTTAGGTCGACCCCTGTCATTCTCTAGGGCTGAATGTAATGTTTCCACTGAACGTTGATCTGACTTGGATCCAAAGGCTTTCCTTGTATCAACTCTAAGCCAAGCGCGCGGCTTGCAACCTAGACAGTAACTCATAAAGGGCAAATAACCACAAAGGTCCCCTTGCAATGTCAAACTTGAAGATGACTCTTGACACAAGTTGACAATGAGAGAAGAATAGTCACAATGACCAATGACTCTGCTATAAGAATGCTTTGCTAAACCTGAGAGGAATACAGGTAGAAGTCAAAACAACTAAGCTAACAACTACTGGCAAAACCTGCACAGTATATATAGTACTCCAAACCAGTAATGAAACTGAGTTCGAACTATAACCTAACATGACCTACGACCTAATCTGCCAATAGGAATTGTCCATCAAGCCACAGGGGTTTATCATGAAACATACAGTACATGAGACATATGGCCCCACATGACTCAGAGATAAGAAACACCATATGACTCATAAATGACATCACAATCCATGATAACACGATAACAAACGTCTCAGCGCAATACCAGCACATCAGAACCTGTTCCATTAGAATCAACTCATACTGGGAATTGTCCAGACCTTTGGCTGTCAGGAATCCCGCATCCGACCTCATGCCTACCATGGTCTTCCAGAACCTTCCATCCAATGAAGTCCCATGACTTATGGTTTAGATCAGCTACCATGTGATGATGTGTGCCTGAGACTACACATGATCTAATCATGTGACCTTCATCCTTCCTGTGACAGTGTCGCCAGTATCTGAGGGCGCATGGACTAGCATACCACTCACTAACTGGGCAATTCTCCACACTTCATCTTGCACATGATCTTCTTCTTCTGCCTCTGGCCAACCATCAGCCTGGGCCCACACAAGAGCACATACTTGTTCTTCTTCTTCATCATATTTTGGCTGTTGCCACACCCATTTGTGTGCTTCTTGGAAGTCTTGGAAATTCTTCCAGTGTTCATGCATGCATTTGCATCGCTTTTGCATGCCTGGAGGCAGAATGATGTCAGATCGTGACACTGAACATCATGCCATCACCCAGTGGCTTTTCATACTGTGTACATGAGAATGCATATGATACTTTGAGGATGAGCTGATGTCATGCAGGATGTCAAAACTGAAGTGAGTTGGGTTGAGAGAGTAATAACAGGCAGCAAACCTCAACAAGCATACTTGATTTGCAAGGTGATGCTCCTTTCTAACTTCAAACATGGCCCAAGTACATACAATCTAGTAAACAGTACATGTTACGTTCGTGGTCTGACTTAGACCCTGCATGCGATGGCAAGTAACGTGACTTAGCAAGGTGCGTCAACACGCGAAGGTGTGACGATTCCAAGGACACCTGAAAGTGCCTTCCTAAGGGAGCGAACGGACTTCTGAGAAGATAGAAGCCAAGTAGATTGGAGAAGTGTACAAGAGAGTCAAGCTGTCGACCACATCAGTCGACAGCCACCTTATATCTGACTTTGACTGTACGCCTTTGTCAGCGATACAGCCACTACTACTACTGCTTGGTAACGTCCACTAATACTAATGCCACGACTACTAATACTAATGCCACGACTACTACAATCGTCAGTCATCATACAGTAATCCTCAGTCATTGTACAGTAAGAGTATCAGTAATCCACATCGTAAGAATGAGTAAGATTCGGGAGCGACTCGTCATCCCACTTACATGAGGTAGTCCGTCAAATCGTAACATCACCCCCTTTACAAGGGTGAGCGCCCACGCTCCACAACCCAACTCGTCACTGTGGTAAGTCCGACGTCCGTCCATGCTCATCACGCACCCGCCTAAGGGCATGAGCTTGCCCTAACCTCCTGGACGAATGCATAGCCCTGTCGATGTTCACGAAGATGTCGTCTTCCAGCTTTTTGATCGCTTGTTCGAGCTTGGCGATGACTTCCATGGACGAGCGGTAGCGTCTTACCTCGGCTTGGAGGGAGATGTCCCCCAGCCGGGCAAGGGCTTCGTCTACCTGTCGCTTCCCACGGAAGTCAGAGCAGAAGTACCCGAGTTCTTCACGCGTGTACTCAGCTGCAGGACCCATATCTCGACAGGGTTCGGCGTGGATGTCGGCTCGGTAGACAGGGGAATATCTCCCCATCGTCCCGAATACCTCAGGGTTGTCGAGCATGCGAACCCTCACGTACTTGGCTGGAATTCGTCGCCCCTCATGCTCGATGACCATCGGCACCCAATTCATCCCGTTGTTGAGGATGAATCCGCCGGGGGTAGGCGATATGGCACGGAGAGGGAGCCGCGTCGCATGCACTCGGCGTGTAGCGATGGGCGATGGGTCGCGTTCTTCCCTATAGGGGGGTAGACCGTGCGCTTCGTATCTGTGCTCCGCCGTTGCTCCATAGATAACAGCAACTGGAGGTGGTCTTGGCGGTTCATCCTCGGCTTCGCTGGCAATGATGCGGACTTGGTGAGGTATAGGGAGGGGAGCGCAGTGGCAGTAGTTTGGGGGATTGTCGCACTGAACGCAGACAACCCAGGCTGCGTGGTAGGATTCATCACTGCTGTCGTCCTCATCTTTGCTGTCGTCCTCATCTTTGCTGTCGTCCTCATCGACGGCAGTGGTGGCGAGCGACGTGGTAGACTGGTTGACGCTGCCGACTGCGGTAGTGGTAAGGGAGGCAACGGACCGGTTGATGCTTGCCTCGTTAATAGGTGTATCCTCATCCTCCTCTCCGCTGCAGTCCTCTTCACCACTTGGTCCGTCCTCCATGCGGACATCACCTCCTTCAATAGGCCGTACTCCCGCCTCATCTTCTTCCACTCTTCCGCTTGCGGGTGTGGGGAATCGCCGGCGAGCCTCGGCCAGGTCTCGGGCGGATTGGTCTCGTTCAGCGACGGACCTGACGTGTTCGAATGCTGAGCAAAATTGGTCGTCGACGTTGTTGTTGCCATCGTAGGTGTTAAGGGTGTCGACGTGGGGGATGGCGATCTTGTCAATGTTGACAATGGTGAGAGGGACATGAGCCATTGAGTTATTGGGTAGAGAGAAGTTATTGGATTGAGAAGGTGATAATGTCACCGACTCTGACGAGGCTGCTTTTATGTGAGTTTCAGCCTTCGGGTTTAATCGTGTGAACTTCCTTATCTCTTCTTCCGCATGGACGTCGTTCCACGGGACCCACTGGTTTTCGGAGTCCACATACCCCTTCCACTTGATGAGGTATTGAAGTTTGCGCCCTCTTCCCGACCTTCTAGAGTCTAACACCTTTTCGACCTCGTATTCTTCCACGCCTTCGACCAATTCAGGGGTGGGCGTAGATAGTTTACGCCATGCATGCGTGTTTCTTTGTAAGGTGTCAGCAGATCTGTGTGAAACACGTCATGTATCTTCCATTGCGGGGGTAACTTGAGCCGATAATTCACAGGGGACATCACCTGAACTATCTCGAACGGGCCCTGTCTTCTGGGCGCAAGCTTGGGAGTTGGCTGATTGGTTCGTAGGTTGCGCCCATCTAGCCATACTTGGTCACCTAAGACGTATCTGGGCGTATCCTTGTGTTTGATCCACGACTTCTGGGCCTTTAGCATATTCTCCTGCACGCTCCGACGGGCTTCCATCAATTGTTCTAGTCTTGTAGATACGCTGGGCAGGTTGCTTGTCCCTGGCGCCCATTTATCTCTAGGGTGGTACCCCATTAGCATGAAAAACGGGGTTTGCTTGGTGGTGCTGTTCATCATGTTATTGTGAGCGAATTCCGCTAGAGGTAGTTGCGCAGCCCAGTTATCTTGCTTTTGATTTGTCCATAATCTGAGGTATTATTCTAACCACTGATTAGTGCGTTCCGACTGCCTGTCTGTCCTAGGATGATAGGCTGTTGATACGTTTTGCTGGATTTGAAGAATTCTACAGAGTTCTCTCATAAACTTTGCTGCGAATCGAGGGTCTCGATCGCTGATTATTTTGCTTGGGAGCCCGAATCGAGGGAGAACCTGTTGAGCGTACAACATTGCCATTTCTTCTCCTGACATTGATTCTCGGCAGGGTAAGAATATCGACGCTTTGGAACAGTCGTGATCTGTAATCGTCAGAATCGAGTCGTATCCATCTGACGGAGGCAACTTAGTTATGAAATCGACCGCGATAACTTCGAACGGGGTGGCTCCTAATCGCGGATAGATTGGTTCGAATGGTGCCTTGGTGGGGTGAGTGTTGACCTTGTGTCGTTGACACTCCGCGCATCCTTGCACATAATCCATGACGTCGCTTTTCATGTTTGGCCACCAATAGTGTCGGGCTAGCAATTCTTGTGTTTTTGCTATTCCTGGATGGCCTGCCGTTAATGTGTCATGATATTGTTTTATGACTCCCCTTAGCTCTTCGTCATCCCTGGTGGTGACTACCACTCTCCCATTCTTGAACCAAACACCGTTCATCTTCTTGAGTTCGTGGGGATTTACCCACACTTTGATTCGAGTTTCTTCTTGCGTGATGGGAATTGGTGAAATTCCTGTGATCGTTCGTATGAATATTTCATTTGGTAGTACCGTGATTCTATCGTTGTCCTTTTCTCCCATGTCGTAATCTGGTCTTCTGGACAGCGCGTCTGCTCTACCATTTGCTCGTCCTTTGAGGTGGTGTATCTCGATGTCATACTCTTCTAATTCCAGCACCTCTCGAGCTACTCTTCGGCTGATCTTCTGTGGGTCTCGCCAGTATTGTAGGTTCATATGGTCCGAGAATACTCTGACCTTGTGCGGTGATCCCACCAATAGGTACCTCCAGTTCCGTAGTGCTTTCACGATGGCCAATAGTTCCAGGTTGTAGATATCGTAATTTCGTTCGGCTTCATTGAGGGTGGCCGAGTAGAACGCTACTGGGTGTCTTTTGCCATCAGATCCCTTTTGCATAAGGACTGCTCCCACGGCGAATCCTGACGCGTCCACTTCGAGGTCGTATTGTTCGTTTGGATCTGGGTGAGCGAGGATTGGGTTGCTTGTGATGCGTGCTTTGAGTGTTTCGAAGGCAGTTTGTTGGGTTGGTCCCCAATGCCATTCGACATCCTTTCTTGTCAGTTCGTTCATTGGTTTAGCGATGTTGGCGAATCCTCGAATAAAGGGACGGTAAAAGTTGCAAAAACCTAGAAAACTGCATACATCTTTGACTTTTGTTGGTGTTGGCCACGTGCGGACACCTGACACCTTTGCTGGGTCCATGTGCGTCATCCCCTTTTCAAGGATTACCCCCAGGTAATCAATGGACGGCACGTGGAACACGCATTTCGATAACTTGAAATAGAGGTCATGGGCAGCCGCGACTTTGAGAACGGCTGAAACTGCAGCTGTGTGTGCCTGGTTCGTTTGCTGGATATTGCCGCAGTCGTTGGTGGCGACGGCGATATCGTCCATGTAGATTCTTATCTGCGTACCCCTTGTGGCGAATTTGGCGATGGTTGGTTGGTAAATCTCGTTCATGAATGCCTGAAAAGTTGCGGGTGAGTTGCAAAGTCCGAAGTACATGACCGTAGGTTCAAAGAGTCCTCGTCTCGTCTTGAACGCCACCTTGTGTTCATCTCCTTCCTTGATTCTGATATTGTTGTACCCTTGTCTGACATCGAACTTTGAAAACATGACCGCTCCTCCAAGGTCGCGCATCAAATCTGCTATTAGGGGAAGCGGGTATTGGTTCCGCACCGTCCACTGGTTTATTGCACGATAGTCTTGGACCGGTCGAAGTTTCCCATCCTTTTTCTTGATGAAGAAGAAGGAAGATGCGTAGGGCGACTGTGAGGGTCGGATATATCCTTTTTTGAGGTGTTCGTCGATGAAGGCATCTAAAGCTTCATCTTCTGTTCGAGTCATCGGATATAGTCGACACGTAATGGATGTTGGCGCGTTAGGTTGGAGTGTGATTGCGTGATCACAAGGTCGTCTTTCAGGCAACCTTGCTGACGCTTCTTCGTCGAATACTTTGCGGAACACTTCGTATTGTGGTGGCAGTATAGTGTCTTTTTCGTCTTTGGGTTTGGCCGCAATGGCGTGTTCGACTGCAGGGATCATTATTCTTCGACCCCGTGTTCTTTCATCCTCTAGTTGTTTCGTGATGTGTTCTTTTGACTTTGTTAGGAGATGGGCTAGTACGTTTCTCCTATCGGTCGCGTTAACCATTTTGATAGTGACTGGAAGATGCGCCCGATTGATTGTTCCCCTTTTCCAGTCGAACTGCGGTTCATAGGCTGCTAACCATGGGTATCCGAATAGTATGTCTTCTTTTCCTATGTTAGTGACTAAGAACCTCATTTCTTTGTCGTTTCCGTTGACATTGACTCGGAGAATGACATAGTGCGTTATATGTCCGGCTTTGTTGGATGTATCGTCGATGTTGTAGATTCGTTTGGGCGTATCTAGCAACCGTGTTTTTATCCCCATTCGTTGGAGGAAACTTTCGCTCACAAAATTATCAGTGGCTCCTGAGTCCACTAGTGCTCTAATCTCGGCCGTGTTGTAACGCGTGTGTAGTTGAACTGGAATTCGCATGGAACGGTAGCGCATGATATACACCGAGTTACAACGAAGTGCCCTCACCCAGGCCGTCGGGTTTAGGCGTTTGAAAAATCCATCCCCATTAACTTCTGCAAGACGAGGTCTTTTACGTCGTCTCCTTCGCTGGCTACCCCTCTCAGCCAGTCTTCCGCTTTGTCTTCGTCGGTTTTTGACTGCTCTCCCGTACTCCTTATCTGTTGTCTTCTGTTTCGACGCGGTTGGCGACAGTCTCGACTGATGTGCCCCATTTTGTCGCAGTTGTAGCAGCGGACCTGACTAAAGTCAGGCCGATTCCCTCGCTGCCTTTGTAAATATCCTCCTCTCGGTGGAAAGGGAGGTCGTGGGGTATTGATAACGTCCTCTGCTCCTGCGAGTCTTCCCCTAACTCGATCTGCTGAGGTATCCATTGCGTCGGGGTGCGGTAGTGGAGCAAGGAGTTTTGCCAGTGCTCCCGATTGATTTCTGTTAGCGGATCCTTTGAACATGTCTAGGTTTCCGCGCACCGTCTGCATATGGATCCACTTTTGTTGCCTTTTGAGAGCCGATGCTCTCCAGTCTTCATAAGTCCTGGGGTCGTCGTGTTGATACATTGCTTCATAAAGTGTCCTAGGCAATCCCTTTATGAAGTACTTCAGGGTTTGTTCTGCGTTGATGTCGTATCCGGCGTAGCGAACGAGTTGTTCGAATAGAGCGATATAATCGTCTATTTTTCCTTCCTTCATCCTGATGCCTGCGTCTAGTTGGGCTTGGGCTCTTTCTTTGCTGAGTACATCAGCGAATTGTCGTCGAAAGGCTTGCAGAACATTGTTCCACAGCCTGTTGTCGAACTGGCTGACACCTCTGGATACTTCTCTTACCAACCATTGGTTGGCCGACATGACCCAGGCGTTAACCAGGTCCCCTTGGACGTAAGTGAGGAATAACATAGCTTTTTGATATTTATTCCTCATTGCTTGATGGCTTGCGTTGACTCCAGCATAGATTTCCCATTGAAGTATGAAACCTTCGACTTTCGATCTGTCCCCGTTGAACAGGCTTGGGGGATTTCCTATGAATTTGTCCGTGGTATTGCCGCCTCCCTGGGGCATTCCTGGTTGTCCTCCTCCTCCCACAGGCGGTCCTCCTCCTCCTGCGGGCGGTCCTCCTCCTCCTATGGGTGGTCCTCCTCCGAACGGAGGGGCACCTTGATTTGGTTGTCTGTATGCTCTGCCGAGTTGTTCGAATGGTTGAGGAGGTGGCTCATTGTAGTCGAAGTCGAATCCTCCTGGTAAGTCTGGCTCGTCTGGTCCCATGGCTCGTCGTGCTGCTTGTATGTCTTCTGGGTTCATGTTTACAACATGACCCGTCCTTTCGTCGATGACCAACGGGGTTGGTTCTTCGACCTGTGTTTGAGTGGCCATTCTGATTGGGTCAGGGATGTGTAACGTAGCTGTTTGAGTGATAATCTCTTCAACAGCGGGTTCTTCCTCTTGGATGTAGATGGGTTCTGGTTCGTTTTCTATGGATGGAGTCTGGGCTCGTTCGCTCGTGTGACTGGTGTCTGTCCTTGCTGGTGTCCTGTGTTGGAGTTCTGGAGATATAGGCTCCGAGTGTGTTTCTTCTTCTGGAGTTCCGTCGATTCATCCTTGTTCTTCGATGTTTCGTGCTTCTGCTAGCAGAATATTGCAGTTGAGATCGTCTCCAGCTGGTCTGGCTGCTTCGAAGTACTCTTGCGTTCGGTTCCACCTGAGTTCCACCCAACAACACCTTTCGTGGTGAAAGATGATAGGGTGAAATCATTGGGCTGTAGCTGCTTCAGCGTAGTATCCTGTGTTGAAGTGTTCTAACACTCCACTTCTTCTGTCATCTGGGATTGTCCTCCAACGGACTCGATTGATGACGTATCGTGCGGGGGCGTCTCTTTCTCTAGAGTCGACTCGATAGGGTTGGAATTCCCAACCGTCTTTGGTTGTAATTGGCGCCACGGCGTGTGAAGGGAGCTTGACTCTAATGTTACGTTTGTGGTCTGACTTAGACCCTGCACGTGATGGCAAGTAACGTGACTTAGCAAGATGCATCAACACGCGAAGGTGTGACGATTCCAAGGACACCTGAAAGTGCCTTCCTAAGGGAGCGAACGGACTTCTGAGAAGATAGAAGCCAAGTAGATTGGAGAAGTGTACAAGAGAGTCAAGCTGTCGACCACATCAGTTGACAGCCACCTTATATCTGACTTTGACTGTACGCCTTCATCAGCGATACAGCCACTACTACTACTGCTTGGTAACGTCCACTAATACTAATGCCACGACTACTACAATCGTCAGTCATCATACAGTAATCCTCAGTCATCGTACAGTAAGAGTATCAGTAATCCTCATCGTAAGAATGAGTAAGATTCGGGAGTGACTCGTCATCCCGCTTACATGAGGTAGTCCGTCAAATCGTAACAGTACAGATGAGGAAATTGATGAGCCTCTTTAGCATATGGTTAGCAACAGTGCTGCTTTTCTCAGCATGTAACTCAGTGGTAAGAGCTTGGGTAAGAGTTCTCAAGATCAACTTCTTTGAAGCCCTCTTTGATCTTCTTGTGTAATAGCTTACAGAATATGGATGAGGAGAGTGGTGCAAAGATCAGTATTTAAGGAAAAGGTGGTGGTAAAAGTGAAGGCAAAATCTATTCTTAGCCAAATTGGGGAAGATGGTGTTGCACAGATAGCAATGGACATCTTAGAGATTACCACAAAAGCTATAGAGCAAACAGTTACTTCAGAGGTTGAAGGAACTCTATTGCATAGTAACATACCTATAGAGCATACAGTTCTATGTAGAGAGTAAGCAAAGGTGTGAAAGGTAAAGTAAAGTGGGGACTTACACTTCAGAGGTAGAAGGAACTCTGAAGTGTAAGAGAAAAAACAGAGACCCTTATATACTACTTCAGGGTGGTCTGTGCACACATGGTCCATGTACCCCAATACAGCACATGCATGTATCTGTAGTTGTAACATGAGTACAACTATCAGTTGGAAACCAAATAGAACACCATACTGCCATGTCAGCTGTTACTAATACAGCTAGTCAGTATCTTAATGAATGGAGGACAAAGTAACTACTATACATGGAACAAAGACAATAAAGATATCTGAAAATAGTCCTTTCCCATAAGGGGATCAAAGTAGATACCGACACTTTCAGGATGACTCAATCATCCTTACAACACAGACAAACTGGATAACTGGTCCATGTCAACAGATAGTTACTCATTGTCAGGCTGATCAATGATATTGACTAAGACAATGATAACAGCCTACTTTCTTTCCAGCAATGCTGTGCCCTTTGAGTACCCCCTCACCTGGACCAATGGTGTTACGTGCGAGCAGCACGTGAGCCTGACTTAGGCAACGTAGAGTGAACGCGGTGACTCAGCAGTAGTCTTACTCAAGTACAAAGACTGAGTGACGTCTCAACGCGCGAAGGCGGAGCTGGTACTTTGTTTATCTTGATACACGGCCCCAAAGGACGAGAGATGAAGAGAGGAATCCGGCTTTGGATAACAAGTCGAGAAATGTACAAGAAATCCAAGCTATCGACTACAACAGTCGATAGCTTCCTTATAACCTATTCGCGCGATCCGCCTTCGTCAGCGAGACCGCCACTACTACTAATCTGCTGGTAATCGTCCACAGTTATACAGTCAGCCCACTACAGGCCATCAGTCATCGTATCGTAGTCATCGTATCGTAATCCGTCAGTCAGCCATCAGTCATCGTACAGTAATCCATCAGTCAGCCATCAGTCGTTGTATAGTACAGTAAGTGTCCCCTTGATCACGCCCCCTCGGTTATCGGTTAGGTCAGATACTTACTATGACCCGGGACGTTACATCACCCCCTTCACAAGGGTGAGCGCCCTCGCTCCACTACCCAATTAGGCACGGTAGTTAGCCCTACATCGGTCTCGTGTTCATCTCGCACCCTCAAGATTGCGTGGGCTCTTCCCAGCCGCTTTGCCGAGTGGCGCGCGCGGTCGACATGGACGAAGATGTCGTCCTCGAGCCGCTTAATCGCTGCCTCGAGCTCCTTGATGACCTCCTGGGATGCGCAGTAGCGCCTCACCTCGGCTGCTAGGGAAATATCCCCTAGCCGAGCGAGGGCCTCGTCAACCTGGCGCCGTCCCCGGAAGTCAGCTCCTAAGTATTGCAGATCTTCACGGGAATACTCAGCGGCGGGCCCCATATCTCGACATGGCTCAGCGTGAATCTCCCCTCGGTAGGTGGGCGAATGGCGCCCCATGGTTCCGAAAACTTCCGGGTTGTCGCACATCCGCACCCGTACGTACCGGGCGGGGATGCGACGCCCCTCATGCTCGATCACCATCGGTACCCAATTCATCCCGTTGTTGAGGACGAATCCGTTGGGAGTAGGCGATATGGGACGGTGAGGGCGCCTCGGCGCGTATTGATGGGTGAGGTGTCGCGTGCCTCAGCGTATGAAGGGAGTCCTCGCAGGGCGTATCCTTCCTCCGCAATCGAGCCGTAGATGACAGCAATCGGAGGTGCTCCTCCTTCGTCATCCATGGCTTCATCGGTAATGTCGTCGGTTTCTTCTTCATGTTGGATTCGGGGGGGCACGCGCATGGGTGTGCAGTGGCAATAGTCTTGGGGGTTGTCGCATCGGGTACAGATGACGTTGGCGTCGTGGTATGACCCGTCAGAGGATTCGCCACTGCTGTATCGATCGACAGCAGTGGTGGACGTGAAGGCGGTGGAGGGCTGGACGATACTTGCCGCGTCAACCTCTGTATCCTCATCCGTCTCTCCTGCGGCGTCATCTTCGTTACTTGGTCCAGCCGCCAGGAGGTCATGACCTCCTTCAGCAGCCCGTAGTCCCTCCTCATCTTCCTCCACTCTTCCGCTTGTGGGTGTGGGGAATCGCCTGCGAGCCTCGGCCAGGTCTCGCTCGTCTTGGTCTCGTTCTGCTGCTGCCCTGACATGTTCGACTGCGGAGCAGAGTGGGTCGTCCACGTTGTTGTTGTCGTCATACGTGGTGAGGGTGTTGATGTAGGGGATCTCGTCAATGGCGACAATGGTGAGTGGGACATAGGACATGTTATGAGAGGGTTTGGAAGATACGTCTTCTGTTGAGACTGCTTTTATGTGAGTCTCAGCGGTTGGATTGGCTTGTTTGTACTTCCTTATCTCTTCGTCCGCATGTACGTCGTCCCATGGGACCCATTGGTTATCTGAGTCGGCGTACCCCTTCCACTTGATTAGGTATTGTAGCTTGCGCCCTCGCCCCCTTCTTCTGGAGTCTAGTACTCTTTCGACCTCGTATTCTTCCACATTATCGATCAACTCTGGTGGTGGGCGTTGATAATTGGTGCCATGAGTCACCGTCTCTTTGTAAGGTGTGAGAAGATCTGTGTGAAACACATTGTGGATGCTCCACTGTGTGGGAAGTTCTATCCGATAATTGACCGGTGACATCAACTGAGTGATGGCGAACGGGCCATGTCGTCTGGGCGCAAGCTTCGTGGTTGGCTGGTTGGTGCGTAGATGACGTCCCTCGAGCCAGACCTTATCTCCTACCTGGTACCTTGGTGTGTCACGATTTTTAATCCATGACTGTTGCGCCCTCTTCATTTGTCCTTGCGCTTGTTGTCTTATCTCTTTCAATTGTTTCAGTCTTGTTTCGACTCGTGGTATTGGTGACAGCTGATCTGTCCAGTCAGCGCGCGGGTGATATCCCATCAGTAATCTAAACGGTGATTCACGTGTGGACTCATTGGTCCAGTTGTTGTGTGCGAATTCTGCCAGCGCTAGATACTCCGCCCAATTGTTCTGCCTCTCATTGACCCAGAACCAGAGGTATTGTTCCAGCCACTGGTTGTTGCGTTCTGATTGTCCATCGGTGCGGGGATGGTAGGCCGTCGAGATGTTCTGTTGTATCCCCAGGATTCGGCACAGTTCTCTCGTGAATTTGGATGCGAACCGGGGATCGCGGTCACTGATAATTTTTGAGGGTAGTCCGAATCGCGCTACCACATGTTTGGCGTATAGGACTGCTGTCTCTTCTCCCGATATTTCCTCGACACATGGTATGAATATGGACGCCTTGGAACAATCATGATCAGTGATCGTTAGGATGGAGTCGTATCCTCTCGACTTGGGGAGCTTAGTGATGAAGTCTAGCGCCACTACTTCGAACGGTGTCGCTTCTGGTTTTGGGAACAATGGTTGCAACGGTGCTTTCATTTTTTGTGTATTAACTTTGCATCGTTGACAATCGGCGCACCCTTTGACATAGTCCGCGACATCATTTTTCATTGTCGGCCACCAGTATTGTCGTTCTACCAGCTGCGTTGTTCGATTTATTCCTGGGTGTCCATGAATTGGGGGATCGTGATGTGCGCGGATTACTTCTCTGATTTCGTCTGGTCCTCCCGTGACAACCAATCTTTGTCCTTGGTACCACCACAGTCCGTCGGCTTTGATTAGTTTGTGTGGGTCCACCCATTTGCGTATTCTTTGCTCGTCCTGTGGTCTTGTGGTTTTGATGGCTCGTACAAATAGTTTGTTTGGCAACACCGTAACGTCCTCATTGTCTTTTTCCCCTTGGTCATAGTCGGGTCATCTTGACAGGGCATCCGCTCTTCCATTGGCGGTTCCCTTTACGTGGTGTATTTCGAAGTTATATTCGGCTAGTTCCAAGACTTCCCTCGCTATTCTTCGACTAATCTTCTGGGGGTCTCGCCAGTATCGGAGGTTGAGATGGTCTGAGAATATGCGTACTTTGTGGGAGGACCCTGCAAGTAAATGCCTCCAGTTTCGCAGCGCCTTTACTATGGCTAGTAGTTCGAGGTTGTATATGTCGTAATTACGCTCGGCTGCATTGAGCGTTGCTGAGTAATATCCCACCGGGTGTCGTTTTCCATCTTGTTTCTTCTGTAGTAGTACCGCTCCTACTGCGAATCCAGATGCATCGACCTCTAGGTCGAATTGTTGGTTTTGGTCCGCGTGTGCGAGGATAGGTTCTTCAGTAACTCTTCATTTGAGCGTATCAAATGCTGTTTGTTGTCGTTCTTGCCATTCCCATGGTTCGTCTTTGCGTGTTAGCTCGTTCAACGGTTTGGCAATAGCAGCGAATCCTTTGATAAATTGCCGGTAGAAATTGCAGAAACCAAGGAAAGATCGTACGTCCTTTACCGATGATGGGGATTGCCAGTCGCGAACGCCCGAAATTTTGACGGGGTCCATGCGTGTTACCCCCTCTTCAAGGATTACCCCCAGGTAATCAATGCTAGAAGCGTTGAAAGTACACTTTTCTGGTTTGAAGAAAAGATCGTGTTTTGAGCGACGGCAAGAACGTCACAGACTGCTTCTTGGTGTTTTGTTGGAGCGTGCGGCTGTCGTTTTGTGGCTATGGCGATGTCGTCCATGTAGACTCGTATCGTCGTTCCTAACGCTTCATGTTTTGCTATGATAGGGCAGTAGATCTCGTTCATGAAACTCTGGAATGTAGCGGGTGAGTTGCACAGTCCAAAGTACATAACGGTTGGTTCAAAAAGTCCGCGGCGTGTTTTGAACGCTGCTTTGTGTTCGTTGCCCTCTTTGATTCGTATGTTATTATAGCCTTGTCGAACGTCTAGTTTGCTGAAAATTTGCGCCCCTCCGAGATCTTTGATCAGGTCATTGATGAGGGGTAACGGATATTGATTCCGTATTGTCCATTCGTTGATTTTTCGGTAGTCCTGTACAGGTCGTAGCTTTCCGTCCTTCTTTTTGATAAAGAAGAATGACGATGCGTACGGGGATTTTGAGGGACGAATGTATCCCTTCTCTATCTGCTCGTCAATGAAGTCGTCCAGTGCTGCATCTTCGACCCTTGTCATTGGGTACACTTTGCAATCAATGGCTTCTGGTGCTCCCTTTTTGAATTCGATTGCGTGGTCGCAACTCCTCTTCGGTGGAAACCTTTTTGCTTCTTCTTCTCCGAATACCTTCGCGAATTGTTGGTATTCTTTTGGTATGTTGACCGTTTTTGTGTATTGTTGGCGTCAATAGCGAGTTCGACCGCCGAT
>WITN01000576.1:0-56316 GCA_015025155.1 Lactarius quietus
CCAACTCCTTTACTTCTTCCTCCTCGCTTGCTACTCCCTGTAACCATTCCACCGCCTTTTCTTCTTTGGTTGGCGCAGTTTCGGTGGCTCGGGTTTGGGTCTTGCGGCAACATCTGGGTTGTCTGCAATTGCGACTAAAGTGACCCATCTTCTGACAGTTGTAACACTGTATTTGGCTGGTGTCTCGTTTGAATTCCTGCTGCCTTTGGAGGAATCCTCCGTGTGGGGGAAATGGTGGTCGAGGGGGGTTATCACCCCATTTGTAGTTGTTGAGCACATCTTCCACTCCTGCCAGTCGTCTGCGTACTCGATCTGCTGATGTGTCCATTTGGTCGTCATTCTGAAGGGGGGCTAGTAACTTAGCTAGTGCCCCTCCACTCGTTCGTCCTGGTTTGAACGCGTCCAAGTTTCCTCGGACTGTTTGCATATGAATCCATTTTTGCTGCCTTTTCAAGGTGGATTCCCTCCATTCTTCGTAGTTTCAGGGATCGTCATGTTGGTACATGGTTTCATATAGGGCTCGTGGTAGTCCCTTCATGAAGCACTTGAGCGTTTGCTTGGCATTGATGTTGTACCCCACATGTTGAACCAGTTGTTCAAATAGGGCAATGTAGTCATCAATTTTTCCATCCTTCATGTGTATTCCTGTGTTGAGTTGTGCTTGCGCTCGTTCCTTGCTTAGTACGTCACCAAACTGCCTTTGGAATGCGTTGAGTAGGTTTTCCCATAACCTATTGTCGAACTGGTTGGTTCCAGTAGCGACTTCATTGATGAGCCATCGGCTAGCGGACATGACCCATTGGTTAACTGCATTTCCTTGTATATAGGTGAGGAAAAGCATAGCTTTTTGATACTTGTTCCTCATGGCTGTGTGGTTGGTGTTAACTCCTGCATATACCTCCCACTGGAGGATGAACACCTCTGCTTGGGACCTAGATCCTGTAAATGTGGGCGGAGGGTTACCGATGAATTTGTCATTATTTCCTCCTTGTTGTACGTTGGGTGCTGCTGGACCCTGTGGCGGTCCTCCTCCTCCTCCTTGTGGCCATCCACCATTAGGTGGTCCTCCTCCTCCTCCACCGCCTCCTGGGAGTCGGCCATTGTTTGGTGATCTTCTTCCTGGAGGTCCCAGTGGTGGGAACGGTCTGTTTTCTGGTGATGGAACTCTGTTTCGGTCAATTCAAAACTCGTAAAACATTTCTGGTTCATCGTGGTGGCTTGGCGCATCGGGAACATCTGGTCCCATTGCTCGATTTGCAGCTTGTATGTCCTCTGGTTGTAGTTGTTGTACATGGCCTGTTTGCTTGTTTATGACAAGTCAGGGTGGCGATACCTCTGTTTGGGTCGTCATGTAGCTGTATGGTATTCCCCTGATTGGTTTGGGAATATGTAACTCAGCTGTTTGTGTGATGAGTGCGTCTATTTCTGGTGACTGCACCACAATGTTCTCTGGTTCTTCTTGCACTTCTGAGGCGGTTGGAGGTCGTGCACTAGTGTCGCTAGTGGTTGCAGGAGTGTGCGATTGTATTTGAAGTTCAGTTTGAGGTGGTTTGGATTCGAGGTTTCGATCTTCTTGTCTGTCAATTGGTCCTTGTTGATCAATGGTTCGTGCGTCAGTTAGTGGAATGTTGATGTTTAGGTTGTTGGCTGCTGGTTGCGTTGCTTCAAAGTAGTTGTGGGTGTTGCTCCACCTGAGTTCGACCCAGCAACAGTGTTCTCTGTTAAAGACTATAGGATGATACCTTTGTGAAGTAGCTGCTTCCACGTAGTATCCTGTGTTGTATTCGTCGGACCTCCTTGTGTCTGGTACGTGTCGCCACCTAATTCGTCCTACAATGTAGCGAGTGGGAGCATCTCGTTCTCTTGATTCAATTCGGTAGGGCTGAAATTCCCAGCTGTCTTTGGTATTGATGGTTGCCACGACGTTCGATGCTTTGGAGAGCTTGGATTTAATGTAATGTGCGAGGTGCATGTGAGCCTGACTCAGGCGACGTAGCGATGAATGTGATGACTTAGCCGATTTGCAGTGCTCAAGCATGAAGGCTGAGCATCATCTCAACGCACGAAGGCGGAGTCTGCTGAAGTGTCTTGGTAGTTGGGTACTTTCAACAAGGATGTTGATCGAGACAATGCATCCATCGAACGGAGAGTCACAAGACAATGAAGCGTTTGATAGAACGAAGCGTAGAAGAGAACAAGAAATCCAAGCTATTGACTACACCAGTCGATAGCTTCCTTATAAAGACTTTGCTGGTGATCCGCCTTCGTCAGCAAGACTGCCACTACTACTAACACTACTAATCTGCTGTGTAATTGTCCACGTCTGCTCAGTAATCGTACAGTAAAACCATCAGTCATCAACCTCGTAGCTTTAGTAAGTATTCAGGAGCAACTCATCATCCCGCTTACTATGTGGATTGTAACACCTTGCAGGCATTGGGGGGCTTGAAAAGGTCACCGTTGTTGACACACTCGAAGAAATTTTGTATTATGGCATCAGTGGTGCTCCTGAAGGCATTGCGCCACTCACAGAGGCGTTGGTTGGCCTAGCAACATAGTCAAAAACAAAACAAAGAAAGACACAGAAAGTACATACCCTTTGGAAGACACCATCGTTGACGATCACAGTGTGGGTCACATTGGGATACAGGGCATCCCAAATCGCCTGCAGAGCCAGAATTGCTATCTGATCGGGTATGGCCCATGGATTGTCTTGCATCGCGATCCACCGCACATATGTGGGGATGAAGTAAATGCGACATCGATTTCTGACTTCGGCTCCAGCTGGGAGTGCACTTAACATCTGGCAGGCGGTTTTGGCTGCAGGCATTTCAGATGGGGTCGGTGTAACCTCCCTCTTCCGCTTCAATTGTGTCCAGCCCTAGCACACATTGACTGTTAGCGAAGATAATAAGTGAAAAAATAAATTTACATGGTTGGCCACCTCAGTCTGATAGAGAAATGTGTCGTTCTCATCGTCACGCTTGAGGCCTGACTGGAAGACAGCATATCTGGGGCTGTTGGTGCAACTCGTCGACCCACTGGTGATAAACTCCGAAGAGCTAACAGGAGTGGACGCTGTGGAGGTGCCCACTCCCCTGGCATTGGGAGCATACATATATGGAACATCTGCATTGGCAACGAAGTCGGCCCAGTTGGTGATGTTTTCCCAGCCGGTGATGAGCCCCGTTCCATAACTGGTGCTGGGGTGGGCAACAGCTGCATTGGTCATGCTGAGTTGGTTCAAGTTCTCCCAGCCAGCGATGAGCCTGGTTCCATAACTGGTGCTGGGGTCAGTGGGGTGGGCAACGGCTGCATTGCTCACGCTGAGTTGTTGGTAAAAGAGAGTGGTTTCATGAGGCAAATGACCATTTTTGGAAGGTCCGTTAGGCCGTACGTGGATGTAGATGATCAGGCCGTATGTGGAAATGGATGATCAACAGAAAAGCGGTGGTGGCACAAGCCACACAATCAGCGTGTGACAAACTGGGAATTGAGGTAAAAACGTACATTCAGACCTTCAACTTTTTCTCTTTTGTCGCTGGGATGGGTGGGGCCTTGGCAACTAAACTTATGTTGTTTTTCTTTGAACTCCCACCAACTGGTCATTGGTGCTTGCACAAGCTGCTGATGAAGTCAGTCAAGCCGTCCCCTTTTTTCTTCTTAAGCTGGCTGTGTGGTCCTTCTACTTGCTCTTCTTCGTCATTGTCTTCTCCTTCAACGATCTGGATGTTCTTGTCGCCGTTGTCTTCATTGTCTTCTCCTCTGGTCTGAATGTTCTTGTCGCCATCGTCTTCAGACACGTCGGTGTCACCTCTCGCACCTGCAGCTGGTGCTCCGTCATCCTCAGGTTCGGTGAAACGTGGGACATGCTGGTTATCTAAGATGAAAGTCTCGTGATGTCGGAGCAATGGTGCTGCTATGGCACATTGGCTCTCTAGGTCTTGTATGTGAAGCTCATCTTGGAGGCAGGCCACGTGTTCCAAGGCAGTGCGCATGCCCTTTTCGGTACGGTCCCTGTCGAGATGCTCCTCGGTTCTGATCTTTTGTAACTGGCTGGCGGTCCTGCATTTTTGTCGGGCATCGAGAACCACTTGACCTGGGTGTTGGGTCGCATTGGTGGCCCAAGTTGCTGGGCGTCGAAAGTGTTCAGAGGAAGATGACATGGTGATTTTTTCTCAAATTTTTGTGTGTGAAATGACAGGAGATGATGGTTTCTGTGGGAGCTTCAAGCGAGAAAAAACACGCTTCTTTGGCTTTTGAGATGTTTGACCTGCCCACTCTCGCACGGTGCACGGACCATTTTGGCTCGTAAATGGCTCACATTCAAGCCAAGGATCTCAGAACTGCTATGGCTAAACATCCCAATCTCCCAGTCCCCTGCCGCCATCATGATCCCATGTCCTCCCACATTCGCAACATCCCCTGTTGGTCCCCCGGGTGCCATCGTTGGTTCTGCAACAATGCAGGTCTGATGAAGCATATGCGAACCAAGCATTCATTCATCTAACCACAAGAGCATCTGATTCCTCACCCTTGGGCACTTAACGACTTTCCTCCCCCTGAAGACTTCAAAGGCGCAATGGATGAAGGTCATGCACATGATGAAGAAAACTGTGAATTGCGCGAGTGGGAACACCATTTGCTATTGTGTGGTACGTATTCCTTTCTATTCGCTCAACTCAAACACTCACTAACTCTTTATCCATAGTGATGCCATGCAATGAGAACCAGGCGGATCTTCTGCCTGGTGCACCACCACCACCACCTCCAGTCCAATCACCAAATGACTGGATGCCATACCGTGATCGCATTGATTTCGAGTTGACTGAATTTTTGTACAAAACTGTTCAGATGTCGGCCGGCTCCATAGACACACTTTCGCAACTTATATGTGCTACTATCATTGCTCATGGGACTAGCCTGGAGAACATTGACCTCTTCGCATGCAATGTCGATCTCCTGGCAAAAATCAATGCAACACTCGTTGGTGATGTGCCCTGGCAGGGATTGTCCATGTCTTACGATGGCCCTCGCCCTGACAAAGTCCCAGTGTGGATGACAACATCCTATGATGTCTGGTACCATGACCCCCGACAACTCTTGCACAACATGCTTGCAAACCGGGACTTCCACGGTGACTTCGACTATATTCCATTCTGGGAGTATGACACCACAAAGAGGCGACGTTGGCGTGATTTTATGAGCGGTGACTGGGCGTGGAAGGAGGCTGACAGTATTGCTCAGGATCCAGAGACTCATGGCGCAATGCTTGTCCCTCTCATTCTTGGCAGTGACAAGACAATGGTGTCTGTGGCCACGGGACAAAGTGATTACTACCCCCTTTATCTGTCCATTGGCAACATTCGCAACCATATACGTCGCAGTCATCACAACGCGGTTGTAATTCTTGGGTATCTTGCCATTCCGAAGAGTAAGTGTGTACTATCTCAATCTTCCTGTCATACTAATTCGTTCCAGCAGAAAAACGATATTCCAATGACAAGGAATTCCGATGTTTTCGCTGGCAACTGTTTCATTCGTCTCTGGCCTGCATAATCAGCAGTATTCGACCTGCAATGACCACACCTGAACTCGCACGGACACCCGACGGTCACTATTGTCGCATTATCTACAGCATAGGGCCATACATCGCAGACTACCCTGAGCAGGCACTCTTAGCCCGCATCATTCAGGGCTGGTGCCCTTGGTATGTCGCCTCCTCCCCTACTTACTGTGCACCTGACAGTCATGTTGGTAAGTTGTACAGCGTGGACTGGTGATGCCCTCAACATCGTTGGTGAACACCGATCACAACCACTCACTGAAGCACTGGTAAATGCGGTAGACTTGGGCATGCTATGGGACCAGTATGGCATCGTCAGGGACGTTACAGTAAGCACTCTCTCCATCTCTCATTATCAAGTGATTGATGATACTCTTCACTGTGACCCATCCTCGCCTTCTTGCCCCTCAAACACTATCTCTTCCTCCTCACCGTCTCACGCCCACTCTTGGATCTCGGCACTTCGACCTCCCTCCCAATCCTTCAAGCCATTCACTTCAGAATTCCCTTGGGCAGATATCTACGACATCATTGCGCCTGATATCCTTCACCAAGTTATCAAGGGTACCTACAAGGACCACTTGGTGACATGGGTTGAGGAGTACCTCATTTTGGTTCATGGCAAGACTCACGCAAAAGTGGTATTAAATGACATCAACTGCCGGTAAGTCACTCACCCTACAATGTGGTGTTTGCCAACTCAGGCTCCTTCCAGCATTGCGCTAGCCCCGCCATTCCCAGGACTTCGACGCTTTCCACAAGGTCGTGGCTTCAAACAGTGGACAGGCAACGACTCTAAAGCGTTGATGAAGGTGAGCGTGTCTTCTTTCCTGTCACAACATGGCTCATCCTGTAGGTCTACCTCCCAGTGTTGGAGGGCCATGTGCCACCTGAGATCATTTGCACCTTCCGTGTTACGGTACGGTTTTGCACTGGTCATGTGATCTCGTGGGTGGTGTTACTAAATGTACGATTACTATGGATGACTGGTGATGACGAGTCACTCACTAGTCATATGACTCAGCGATGAATAATCCTGAGTCATTACTTACAAATTCCTAGGATGACTGTAGTAGGTTTTGGTCAGGATGTGTCAGCATGTATAGTTACAATGGTTTGTATTCTGCAGCTTGGACTTCTTGTTACTCTCTTCGCTTGTTGTATCCAAGGCTCCTCTCTTGACTCCACGCTTTGGGCATTTGGCCCTTGTCTGCATTACATCGACAACTGACTTCGGCCCTTGAGCCAGAACATTTCGAACTCCGCCTTCGTGCGTAGAGATAGGATCCACCAGGGATCACGAGGCTCCACCTTTGTGTGTTGAGACGTCGCTCAGCCTTCATGCTTGAGTCTAGGATTTGTTAAGTCACCGCGTTCACCTTACGTTGCCTAAGTCAGGCTCACGTACAACCCACATGTTACATTAAGTCCAAGCTCTACCACATGATGGATAGCAGTGGCTCATGTATTTGATACTCCATCTGACGCTTAGAGTCTTAAATCATTGATACTCCAGCCGACGTCGGCTGAAAAAGCGGGTGGTCCGCCAGCCTGATATGATGGAAAACAATGATTAAGAGTGTGGGCGATATGTAGGATGTACAGGCGGGCCACCCGACACCAATAAACAACTGAAAATAATACTCCACCTGATGGCAGCTGAAATGGTGGGCCACCCGCCATTGTTATATCTGGAGAAACATTGATTGAAGAGTTTGGATGATATACTGAGTGTCCAGGATGTACAGATGGGCCACCCGATGCACAGATATGATTGGATATGATCAGATCAAAGTACAGGAATTGTAGTAAGTGTTTGAGAGGTCATTGAGCTATGCCTCATGCAAGAGTAGATAGGAATAACTCTGAATCAAGTAGAATGATAAACAGAATGAAAGAAATTATGTTTATGTATCAAGATATAGTTTAAAAAGGTTCAGACTCCTTGTGAAGAAGGATATAGACAAATCTGAATCCATTTGACTGCCAAACAGAATGACAGAATGCGCTGATTCACAAAGACATGGATTCAGGTTGGGAACCCTAATTGCAATGATTGATATGGATGCATTTGTACTAATGGGATTGACATACAGAATAAGATATAGTAAGGATATGGACAAAGACATAATTTTCAACTGGAGCCTGATTCCTGCAATGATGGATATGGTTGCATGTCAATGCACCTGACTCACATACACAATGATATAATGTGCTTATTTGCCAAGACATGGTGTTGGGTGGGGCGCCCTTTTTGTAATGATGGATATGGATATATGTGAATGAATTGGACTGACAAACAGAGTGAGACATGGTGACCTTATACACCACAACATAGTTTTCAGTGAGGCACCCTTCCAGCAATGATGGATATGCATACATCTGAATGCTCTTGACTGACATACAGCATAATAGCAGGTACTTATTTAACAGAGCATGGTGTTGGGTGGGTTGCCTTGTTTGCAATCATGGATATAGATGAATCTGAATCAATTTGACTGACATACAGAATGAGACATGGTAAGCTCATGCACTAAGATATAGTCTTGAGTGGAGGACCCTTCCTGCAATGATGGATATGGATACATCCCAAAGCACTTGATGGACATACAGGATGAGAGCATGTACTTACTTCCCAAGACATGGTGGCAGGTGGGCCGCCATCATCTAAATCAATGTGACTGACATACAGGATGGTAAGTCATGCACTGAGACATAGTCTTGAGGGGAGCACCCCTCCTGCAATGATGGATATGCACACATCTCAATGCACTTGACTGACATAAAGGATGAGAGCATGTACTTACTTGCCAAGACATGGTGGTGGGTGGGCCGACCTTTTTGGAATCATAGATATAGATACATCAGAATCAATGTGACTGAGATACAGAATGAGACATGGTAAGCTCATCAAAGATATAGATACATCTGAATCAATTTGACTGATATACAGAATGAGAAATAGTAAGCTTATGCACCAAGTCATAGTCTTGAGTGGAGCGCACTTCCTGCAATGATGGATATGGATACATCTCAAAGCACTTGGCTGTCATACGGAATGATAGCATATGTTTATTTACCTTACCATGGTGGTGGGTGGGCCGCCCTCTTTGCAATCATAGATATAGATACATCTGAATCAAGGTGACTGACATACAGAATGGTAAGCTCATGCACTAAGACATAGTCTTGAGTGAAGCACCCTTCCTGAAATGATAGATATGCATACATCTCAAAGCACTTGACTGACATAGAAAGATAGCTTATGCTTATCTACCTTAACATGGTGGTGGGTGGGCCGCCCTCTTTGAAATCATAGATATAGATACATCTCAATCAAGGTGACTGACATACAGAGTGCTAAGATCATGCACTAAGGCATAGTCTTGAGTGAAGCACCCTTCCTACAATGATGGATATGCATACATCTCCAAAGCACTTGACTGACATACAGAATGGTAGCTTATGCTTAACTATGATAACATGGTGGCGGGTGGGCCGCCCTCTTTGAAATCATAGATATAGATACATCTGAATCAAGGTGACTGACATACAGAGTGTAAGCTCATGTACTAAGACATATTCTCAAGTGAAGCACCCTTCCTGCAATGATGGATATGGATACATCTCAAAGCACTTGACTGACATACAGAATGATAGCTTATGCTTATCTACCTTAACATGGTGGCGGGTGGGCTGCCCTCTTTGCAATCATAGATATAGATACATCTGAATCAAGGTGACTGACAAACAGAATGCTAAGATCATGCACTAAGACATAGTCTTGAGTGAGGCACCCTTCCTGCAATGATGGATATACATACATCTCAAAGCACTTGACTGACATACAGAATGATAGCTTATGCTTAATTACCTTAACATGGTAGTGTGTGGGCCACCCTCTTTGAAATGATAGATATAGATACATCTGAATCAAGGTGACTGACATACAGAATGGTAAGCTCATACAAATAAGACATACTCTCCAGTCAAGCATCCTTCCTGCAATGATGGATATGGATTCATTTTAATGCACCTGATTGGCCTACAGAATGAGAGTATGTACTTACTTGCCAAGATATGGTGGCGGGTGGGCCGCCTTTTTTGGAATCATAGATATAGATCCATCTGAATCAATGTGACTGACACACAGAATGGTACCCTCATGCACTAAGACATAGTCTCAAGTCAAGCACCCATCCTGCAATGATGGATACAGATTGAACTTAATGCACTTGACTGACATATGTGATGAGAGCATGTACTTACATACCAAGATATGGTGGCAGGTGGGCCGCCTTTTTTGGAATCGTAGATATATATACATCTGAATCAATTTGACTGACATACAGAATGAGACATACTAAGCTTATGCACCAAGACATAGTCTCAAGTGGAGTGCCCTTCCTGCAATGATGCACATGGATACATCTCACAGCATGTGACTGACATACAGAATGATAGCATAGGCATATTTACCTTAACAAGGTGGCGGGTGGGCTGCCGTCTTTGCAATCATAGATATGGTTACCTCTAAATCAATGTGACTGACATACAGAATGGTAAGCTCACACCTAAGACATAATCTCAAGTGAAGCATCATTTCTGCAATGATGGATATGGATTGAACTTAATGCACTTCACTGACATACAGGATGAGAGCATGTACTTACTTGCCAAGAAAAGGTGGTGGGCGGGCTGCCTTTTTTGGAATCATAGATATATATACATCTGAATCAATTTGACTGACATACAGAATGAGACATTCTAAGTTTAAGCACAAAGACATAGTCTCGAGTGGAGAACCCTACCTACAATGATGGTCATGGATACATCTCAAAGCACTTGACTGACATTCAGAATGATAGCATATGCATATTTACCTTAACAAGGTGGCGGGTGGGCTGCCCTCTTTGCAATAATAGATATAGTTACATGTAACGTCCCGGGTCATAGTAGGTATCTGACCTAACCGATAACCGAAGGGGCGTGATCAAGGGGACACTTACTGTACTATACGGATCGCTGACTGATGGATTACTGGACGATGACTGATAGCTGACTGATAGCTGACTGACGACTTACGATACGATAACTGTACACCAGTGGACGATTACCTAGCAGACTAGTAGTAGTGGCGGTCTCGCTGACGAAGGCGGATCGTGCGAATAGGTTATAAGGAAGCTATCGACTGTTGTAGTCGATAGCTTGGATTTCTTGTATCATTCTCGACTTGTTATCTGAAGCCGTGTTCTCTCTCTCTCTCTCTCATCCTTCGGGGTCGCGATTCGTGCACAGACGATAAAGCAAGAACTCCGCCTTCGAGCGTTGAGACGATACTCTGCCTTCGCGCTAGAGTCAGGAATTCGCTAAGTCACCGCGTTCACCCCTTAGTCGCCTAAGTCAGGCTCATGTGCTGCCTGCACGTAACATTACATCTGAATCAATTTGACTGACATACATAATGGTAAGCTCCTGCATTAAGACATAGTCTTGAGTGAACCACCCTTCCTGCAATGATGGATATGCATACATCTCAATGCACGTTACTGACATGCAGGATGATGGCATATGCTCATTTACCTTAACATGGTGGAGGTGGACCGCCCTCATTGCAATCAAAGATATAGATATATCTGAATCAATGTGACTGACATACAGAATGGTAAGATCATGCTCTAAGACATAGTCTCAAGTGAAGCACCCATCCTGCAATGATGGATATGCATACATCTCAATGCACTTTACTGACCGACAGGATGACAGAATGTGCTTACTTGCCAAGACATGGTGGTGGGTGGGGCACCCCTTTTACCATGATAGACATACATACATCTGAATCAATTGGACTGACATACAGAATGAGACATGGTATACTCATCCACTAATACATAGTTCTGAGTGCACTGCCCATCTCACAATGATAGATATGTACTCCACTGAATCCATTGCATTGCCTTATGGACTGATAGCATGTGCTTATATGCTAAGGTGTGTGTATCTCAGTCTAAGATTCAGATATATTCATATCTATCATCAAAAGAAGGGTGGTCTGTTCAGGACAACATCTTGCTTCATAAATTTACTAATTCTCATTCTGTATGTCAATCCCATACATTCAGATGTATCCATATGTCTCATTGCAAAAAGGATGCCCCACCTGACACCATGACTTGGTACATTAGCATATGTTATCCTTCTGCAAGACAGGACAATCCAACACATGATGGAAAGCAGTGGCTTATCTATTTCATACTCCATCTGACACTTAGAGTCTTAAATCATTGATACTCCAGCCAAAGTCACCTGTGAAAGTGGGCAGTCCCCCAGCTGTGTTTGATGAGAAACAATGATATAACAGTGTGGGTGATATGCAGGATGTACAGGCAGGCCAAACAACACCCATATATGATGTGAAATGATAGTCCAGCTGATGTAGGCTGAAGAAACGGGCCACCCGCCATGATTATTTCATTGAAAACATAGATTGAAGAGTTTGGGTGATATAATAAGTATGTGGGATGTAAAGGCGGGCCACCCGATGTCCATATATGACTTGATATGATCATATCAAAGTAGAGGCATTCTAGGATGTACTCATATACTAAGATACAGCTTTGTCTGATGCACAATTCTTGCAATCATAGATATGGATGGATCTGTATCCATTGCAATGACATGCAGAGTGATTGCAGGTACTCATCTACCAAGACATGGCTTTACCTGAGGCACCATTCTTGAGATCATGGATATGGATACATCTGTATCCATTGCACTGACATACTGAATGTTAGGATTTACTCATGTACCAAGGCATGGCTTCACCTGGGGCACCATTCTTGCTGTCATAGATATGGATACATCTGAAGCCATTGCATTGACTTACAGAATCATGGCATGTACTCATGTACCGAGACATAGCTTCACCTGAGGTCCCATTCTTGCAATCATGGATATGGATACATCTGAAGCCATTGCATTGACTTACAGAATGATGGCACGTACTTATGTACTGAGACATGGCTTGCTTGAGGCACCATACTTGCAACCATAGATATGGGTACATCTGAATCCATTGTACTGACATAGAGATTAACAGCATGTACTCATGTACTGAGACATGGCTTCACCTGGGGTGCCATACTTGCAAACATAGCTGTGGATACATCTGAATCCATTGCACTGACATACAGATTGATACTATGTACTCATGTACCAAGACATGACTTTGCCTTGCACACCATTCTTGCAATCATAGATATGGATACATCTGAAGCCATTGCATTGACTTACAGAATGATGGCATGTACTTATGTACCCTGAGACATGGCTTCGCCTGAGGCCCATTCTTGGAATCATAGATATGGATACATCTGAATCCATTGTACTGACATAGAGATTGACAGGATGTACTCATGTACTGAGCCATGACTTCGCCTGGGGCACCATACTTGCCATCATAGATATGGATACATCTGAATCCATTGCACTGACATACTAAATGATAGCATGTACTCATGTACCAAGGCATGGCTTCACCTGGGGCACCATTTTTGCAATCATGGATAAGCATATTGTCTTAGTCGTTATGTCCTCATTGCAAATAGGGTGGACCATTCAACCCCATGTCTTGGTAAATGATCATACTCTATCTCAATGTGTACATATGTGGAACAGATTGAGATCTACATATAGTTATCATTTCAAGGATGGCAGAACAGGTGAAGCCATGGCTTGATACAGAAGCAAACTGTCTCATTTGTTTTGTACAGACAATGTATGGACATGTAGTCATAACCCTCATGTAATGAAGGTGGACCATTCACATCCATTTCCAGGTAGATGATCATGCTCTATCTCAATGTGTACATACGTGCAATGGATTGAAATCTGCATATAGCTATCATTGCATGGAAGGTGGACAAGGCAAAGCCATGACTTGATGTGTAAGCATTACCATCTCAGTCACTAGGGTCCAGAAATGTATGGAGATGTATTCATATGGTATTTATTTCATACCATCACATGTTTATCACATCCCATTTATCATAACATGTCTTGTGTATGTCCACAATCTATGCAGTCTCATTATGTGGTTTGATGTACTGCTCATAACTCCCAAATACTTAACATGGCACCTGTACTTTAATATGATTGTTTCCAGTCACATATGGATGTCGGGTGGCCGGCCTGTACATCCTGCATACTTGGTATTACACCGAAACTCTTAAATCAATGTTTTCAGTCAAATAACAATGGTGCACAGCCCGCCTTTTCAGCCCAACATCAGCTGAAGTATCATGTCCAGTCATATATGGGCGTCAGGTGGCCTGCCTGTCCACCCTCCATATCACCCACACTCTTATATCATTGTTTCCCATCAAATAAGGCTGGCGGACCACCCGCTTTTTCAGCCGATGTCGGCTGGAGTATGAAACATGAAGAATCTCAAGCGTCGGCCGACATCGGCTGGAGTATCAATGATCTAAGACTCTAAGTGTCGGTTGGAGTATCAATTGTGTAAGCCATGGCTATCCCATGGCTGGCTCTACTCACTCGAACGCCATGGCGCCAATTACTACAAAAGACAGCTGGGAGTTCCAGCCCTACCAAATCACATCCAGAGAACGAGACGCTCCCACTTGATATATCGTTGGACAAATCAGGTGGAGGCATGTACCAGATACTAGGAGAGAAGACAAATACAACACTGGATACTACGCCGAGGCAGCAACCTCACAAAGGTATCATCCCATAGTGTTCAACCGAGAACACTGTTGCTGGGTTGTACTTAGGTGGAGCACCATCAACCATTATTTCGAAGCAACATGACCTGCCGCAGATGACCTAAACGTCAACATTTCGCTAACAGAAGCATGACCCATCGACCAACAAGGGCTGATCAATGGGCAAGAGGACCAAGAACTCGTATCAGAACCACCTCCAACTGAGCTCCAGTTAAGAACGCAAACCCCAGCAACCACTAGTGATACCAGTGAACATCACCCTACGGTATCCGAAGCATCAGTCGAACCAGAGAACATAGCAGTGCACTCACCAGAAGTAGACGCACTAGTCGCCTGCACAGCTGAGTTGCATTTACCAGAACCGATCAGAGGAATACCTTTCACTATGGCAACTCAGACAGAAGTATCACCACCACGGCTTGTTATTAACAAGCACACCGGGCACGTACAAACACTAGCCCAGGAAGACTTGGCCGCAGCATGTTGAGCAATGGGACCAGATGTCCCTGACGCACCAAGCAATCAAGGGGAACATGACATGTTCCAGGAGTATAGAACGAACAGAGCAATGATACCCTCACCAGACAACCGACCATTCCCACCACAGAGGGGAGGACCACCTCCTGGCAGACCGCCTAACGGCGGATGGCCACAAGGAGGAGGAGGGGGAGGACCACCCAATGGTGGATGGCCGCAAGGAGGAGGAGGACCCCCAGGAGGAGGAGGAGGACAGCAAAATGCAGCAGCCAACAATGCCCCTCATGGTGGGGGTAATGACAAGTTCATCGGTAATCCACCCCCAACGTTCACCGGGTCTAGGGCCCAAGCCGAAACCTTCATACTTGTTACATTCGACTGGACGTATCGGCTCGACTTGAGCAGTGAGTGTGGAGTACCGATTGTGTGAGGGTTTCTGGTGTCGATGTTTCCGCAGCGACTGCCAAACCTCCCCTGATGAGGGTCGTGGATATGGCGCCGACAGTATGCGAGAGCATAGGGGATTACCCTAGGCGGAGTAGTGAATATACGAGCGACGGAGTTGATACGGAGTATCTCCAATCATCGTAGAGAAGAGGGTTGGAACTGACAAGTCGACTGGACTTGGATGCAGCCTGAGGTTTGTGACAGCGTGAAGTCAATGAGATTCAAGAACTCAGACCTAAGGTCTTAGTTCGTTACAAGTACACGCTATATACGAATCGGGACCCGCCACTACTAGTAGTTGCGCTACTAGGATCACCACCAATACTACTAGTATCAGTATCAGTATGATGCCATATGGAACCGTATTGAACAAGATAGAAACATAGAAGCGAGAAGAAGGAGTCAGGAGATCAAGAAAGCGCGCGGGGATGGGAAGTACGAGATAGGATGTGGAAATGGTCCCAATGATAGTCCATATGATACTGAACACCGAGACAAAAGTTTGGACAAAATAGTTAACGTATGAGGCACGTGTGGACAATCGTAACAATACTTCAATGGGAGGTATACGCAGGAGTCAATGCCAATCACTCAGCAATGAGGAACAAGTACCAAAAAGCTATGTTGTTCCTCACCTATATTCAGGGAAACACGGTTAACCAATGGGTTATGTCCACTAGCCAATGGCTTGTAAACAAAGTCGCCACCGGGACCAACCAATTCGATGATCGACTATGGGAGAACCTACTCCACGCCTTCAGAAGGCAGTTCGGTGATGTACTCAGTAAAGAACGTGCCCAAGCCCAGCTTGATGCTGGCATCCACATGAAAGATGGGAGGGTAGACAATTATATCGCCCTCTTCGAGCAACTCGTCTGACACACCGGCTACAATATCAACGCCAAACAGACCCTCAAGTATTTCACCAAGGGGCTCCCCAGGGCTCTCTATGAGACAATGTACCAGCATGACGACCTGCAGAATTACGAAGAGTGGAGGGCATCAGCATTAAAGTGGCAGCAAAAATGGATCCACATGCAAATGGTCTGGGGCAATTTGGATGCCTTCAAACCCAGACACGTGCAAGGAGGCGCTTTAGCTAAGTTGCTAGCTCCTCTTCGAGACAATGACAGAATGGACACCTCCGCAGACCGAGTATGAGGACACCTAGCAGGAGCGGAAGACGTTCTCAGCAACAGCGGACGCAATAATGACTTCCAGCATCCACCATATCCACCTCAGGGAGGATTCCTCCAGAAAAGACGCGAATTCAGACACGACAATAGCCAGATACAGTGTTATAACTGTCAAAAGATGGGACATTTCAGCCGCGATTGTAGGCAGCCTCGGCACCCACGCGGTGTCCAGACACGAGCCACCGAAACCACGCCAACTACTGAAGAAAAGGCAGCAGAATGGCTACGAGGAGTGGCAAGTGAAGGAGACAATGTCAAGGATTTGGTCCTGCAACAGTTGATGGGGCAGGATTTTGCAAGCGCCTGAACCTGATGGCCTGGGTGAGGGCAATTCGTTGTAACTCTGTATATATTATGCGCTATCGATCTATGTGAGTTCCAGTTTCGATTCATGCAAGTTACAACATGGCCGACATAAAAGCATTGGTGGATTCTGGAGCCACTGACAACTTCATTCATCCAAATTTCGTCAAGCGAATGGGACTAGGACAACGGGCTCTAGATAAGCCCAAAAACTTCTTTAACATCGACGATACCACTAATAAAGCGGGGCAGATAACCCACTATCTAATGCTTAATGTGGAAACTGGAAAAACCAAGCGAGACATGCGCTTCCTCATCACGGACATAGGAAAAGAAGATGTATTATTGGGTTACCCATGGCTCGCTACCTATGAACCACGGTTCAGTTGGTGCCATGCCACTATAGATGAGAAGCAACTCCCTATAGTATTACGATCAATTAACCCCAACGACAGGAGAGCGGTACTAGCACAACTCCTCACAGAAGAAGCAGACAATACATGCGTATCCAGAATGTTCACCACTGAAACCAAAGAACAAATTGTGGTCAACCTGGAAGAACAAGTATACAGAAGAAGATCGGCAGTTGAGATGGCGGTCGACTCTCAACAATACACGAAAAAAGGTGGAAGTACCAACAGAATACCAACGCTTCACGAAGGTATTCAGTGAAGAAAAATCAAAACGCTTCCCACCACAACGCAGCTGCAACCACGCTATTGATTTTAAACCAGGAGCTCCAGACGTTATTGACTGCAAAGTATACCCTATGACAAGGGTGGAAGACGCAGCGTTGGACGAGTTCATAGATGAACAAGTAGGGAAGGGGTATATTTGTCCTTCAAAATTGCCATACGCATCATCATTTTTCTTCATTAAAAAGAAGGACGGAAAGCTACGTCCTGTACAGGATTACAGGAAAATCAACAATTGGACAATACAAAACCAGTACCCACTTCCCCTTATTGACGACCTCATCTGGGACTTAGGAGGAGCTCAAATGTTCTCAAAACAGCCATGGGATAGCCATGGCTTACATAATTAATACTCCAACCGACACTTAGAGTCTTAAATCATTGATACTCCAGCCGACGTCGGCCAACGCATGAGATTCTTCATGTTTCATACTCCAGCCGACATCAGCTGAAAAAGCGGGCGGTCCGCCAGCCTTATTTGATGTGAAACAATGATATAAGAGTGTGGGTGATATGGAGGATGGAAGGGCGGCCCACCCGACGCCCATATATGACTGGACATGATACTTCAGCTAATGTAGGCTGAAAAAGTGGGCCACACACCATTAATATATGACTGAAAATATTGATTTAAGAGTTTGGGGGTAAAACAAAGCAGGCAGGATGTACAGGTGGGCCACCCAACATCCATACAAGACTGGAAATGACCATATTACAGGACAGGTGCTTTGTCAAGGATTTTAGAGGTTTGAGCAGTACATCAAACCATATAATGAGACTGCATAGGTTGTGGACATACACAAGACATGTTATGATGAATGGGATGTGATGAACATGTGATAGTATAAAATAGATACCATGTGGATACATCTCCATACATTTCTGGAACTGAGCTACTGAGATGGTATGCTTATGCATCAAGTCATGTCTTCACCTTGTCTGCCATCCATGCAATAATAGCTGTGTGTAGATCTCAATCAATTGCACATATGTACACATTGAGATAGAGCATGACCATCTACCAGGATATGGAGTTGAATGGTCCATCCTCATTGCATTGGGGACATAACAACTGAGATGGTTATCATTATGAATCAAGCGAAAACTTCGCCTGGTCTGCCAGGCTTGCAATGATGGCTATAGGAAGACGTCAATCAATTGCACACATGTACACATTCAAATAGAGCATGACCATCTATTAGGATATGCAGTTCAATGGTCCTTCCTCATTGCATTGGGGACATAACAAATGAGACCATTATCATTCTGAATCAAGTGAAAGCTTCGCCTGGTCCGCCAGGCTTGCAATGATGGCTATAGGTAGTTCTTAATCAATTGCATAGATGTACACATTCAGATAGAATACAATCATCTACCAGGATATGGAGTTGAATAGTTCACCCTCATTGCAATTGGGACATGACAACTGAGGCAGTTGTCATTATGAATCAGGCCATGGCTATGCCTGGTCCGCCAGGCTTGCAATGAGGGCTATAGATAGGTCTTAATCAATTGCACATATGTACACATTTAGATAGAGCATGACCATCTACTAGGATTTGCAGTTGAATGGTCCATCCTCATTGTATTGGGGGCATAATGACTGAGACCGTTATTATTCTGAATCAAGCAAAAGCTTCGCCTGGTCCGCCAGGCTTGCAATGAGGGCTATAGGTAGTTCTTAATCAATTGCACATATGTACATATTGGGATAGAATATGATCATCTACCAGGATATGGAGTTGAATGGTCCATTTTCATTGCATTGGGGGCATAATGACTGAGACCATTATCATTCTGAATCAAGCGAAAGCTTCGCCTGGTCCGCCAGGCTTGCAATGAGGGCTATAAGTAGTTCTTAATCAATTGCACATATGTACATATTGGGATAGAATATGATCATCTACCAGGATATGGAGTTGGATGGTCCATCCTCATTGCATTGGGGACATAACAAATGAGACACTTATCATTCTGAATCAAGTGAAAGCTTTGCCTGGTCCGCCAGGCTTGCAGTGATAGCTATAGGTAGATGTCAATCAATTGCACACATGCACACATTCAGATAGAGCATGATCATCTACTAGGTAATGGAGTCCATTGGTCCACCTTCATTGTAAAGGGACATAATGACTGAGATGGTTATACATATGTATCATCCCCATGTGTCAGCTGGTCCGCCAGCCTTCAATGATGGCTATAAGTAGATGTCAATCAATTGCACAGATGCACACATTCACATAGAGCATGATCATCTACTAGGACATAGAGTTGGATGGCCCATCCTCATTGCATTGGGGGCATAACAACTGAGACTGTTATCATTCTGAATCAAGTGAAAGCTTCGCCTGGTCCACCAGGCTTGCAGTGATAGCTATAGGTAGATGTCAATCAACTGCACAGATGCACACATTCACATAGAGCATGATCATCTACTAGGACATGGAGTTGAATGGCCCATCCTCATTGCATTGGGGGCATAACAACTGAGACCGTTATCATTCTGAATCAAGCGAAAGCTTCGCCTGGTCCGCCAGGCTTGCAGTGATAGCTATAGGTAGATGTCAATCAATTGCACACATGCACACATTCAGATAGAGCATGATCATCTACTAGGTAATGGAGTCCATTGGTCCACCTTCATTGTAAAGGGACATAATGACTGAGATGGTTATACGTATGTATCATCCCCATGCGTCGGCCGGTCCGCCAGCCTTCAATGATGGCTATAAGTAGATGTCAATCAATTGCACAGATGCACACATTCACATAGAGCATGATCATCTACTAGGACATGGAGTTGGATGGCCCATCCTTATTGCATTGAGGACATAACAAGTGAGACAGCTATCATTATGAATCAAGCGAAAGCTTCACCTGGTCTGCCAGTCCTGCAAAGATAGCTATAGGTAGATGTTCATCAGTTGCACACATGTACACATTCAGATAGAGCATGACCATCTACTAGGATGTGCAGTTGAATAGTCCACCCTCATTGCAATGGGGACATAATGACTGAGGCAGTTGTCATTATGAATCAAGCCATGGCTACACCTGGTCTGCCAGGCTTGCAATGAGGGCTATAGGTAGTTCTCAATCAATTGCACAGATGCACACATTCACATAGAGCATGACCATCTACTAGGATATGCAGTTGAATGGTCCATCCTCATTGTATTGGGGGCATAATGACTGAGACCATTATTATTCTGAATCAAGCGAAAGCTTTGCCTGATCCACCAGGCTTGCAATGAGGGCTATAGGTAGTTCTTAATCAATTGCACATATGTACATCTTGGGATAGCTTATGATCATTTACCAGGATATGGAGTTGAATGGTTCATCTTCATTGCATTGGGGACATAACGAATGAGACACTTATCATTCTGAATCAAGCAAAAGCTTTGCCTGGTCCACCAGGCTTGCAATAATAGCTATAAGAAGATGTTAATCAATTGCAAAGATGTACACATTGAGATGGAATATGATCATCTACCCGCACATTGAGTTGAATGGTCCACCCTCATTTCCATGAGGACATAACAACTGAGAAAGTATGCTTATCCATAATTGTAAGAATGGTGCCCCAGGTGAAGCAATGCCTTGATACATGAGTACATGCTAGAATTCAGTATGTCAGTGCAATGGATTCAGATGTATCCATATCTATGATTGTAAGTATGGCACCCCAGGAGAAGCCATGTCTTGGGACATGAGTACATCCTGTCAATCCATGGGTCAGTGCAATTATCTATATATATCATTGCAGAAATGGCAGCCCACCTGCCACCATGTTATGTCAAATACATCCATGCTATCATTCTGCATGTCAGTCAAGTAGATTGAGACGTATTCATATCAATCTTTGCAAGCAAGTTGCTCTACCTGGTGCCCCAACCATCAAGATGGTATGTCAAATAAGTACACACTATCATTCTGTATGTAAGTCCAGAGCATTGAGGTGAATCCATCTACATCATTGCAATAAGAGTGCTCCACTCCAAACTATGCCTTGGTGCATGAGTATACTATGTCTCTTTCTGTATGTCAGTCAAATGGACTTAGATGCAGCCATGGGATAGCCATGGCTTACATAATTGATACTCCAACTGACACTTAGAGTCTTAGATCATTGATACTCCAGCCAATGTCGGCCAACGCTTGAGATTCTTCATGTTTCATACTCCAGCCAACGTCAGCTGAAAAAGCGGGCGGTCCGCCAGCCTTATTTGATGGGAAACAATGATATAAGAGTGTGGGTGATATGGAGGGTGGACAGGCGGGCCACCCGACGCCCATATATGACTGGACATGATACTTCAGCTGATGTTGGGCTGAAAAGGCGGGCTGTGCACCATTGTTATTTGACTGAAAACATTGATTTAAGAGTTTCGGTGTAATACCAAGTATGCAGGATGTACAGGCCGGCCACCCGACATCCATATGTGACTGGAAACGATCATATTAAAGTACAGGTGCCATGTTAAGTATTTGGGAGTTATGAGCAGTACATCAAACCACATAATGAGACTGCATAGATTGTGGACATACACAAGACATGTTATGATAAATGGGATGTGATAAACATGTGATGGTATGAAATAAATACCATATGAATACATCTCCATACATTTCTGGACCCTAGTGACTGAGATGGTAATGCTTACACATCAAGTCATGGCTTTGCCTTGTCCACCTTCCATGCAATGATAGCTATATGCAGATTTCAATCCATTGCACGTATGTACACATTGAGATAGAGCATGATCATCTACCTGGAAATGGATGTGAATGGTCCACCTTCATTACATGAGGGTTATGACTACATGTCCATACATTGTCTGTACAAAACAAATGAGACAGTTTGCTTCTGTATCAAGCCATGGCTTCACCTGTTCTGCCATCCTTGAAATGATAACTATATGTAGATCTCAATCTGTTCCACATATGTACACATTGAGATAGAGTATGATCATTTACCAAGACATGGGGTTGAATGGTCCACCCTATTTGCAATGAGGACATAACGACTAAGACAATATGCTTATCCATGATTGCAAAAATGGTGCCCCAGGTGAAGCCATGCCTTGGTACATGAGTACATGCTATGATTCTGTAAGTCAATGCAATGGCTGCAGATGTATCCATATCTATGATAGCAAGAATGGTGCCCCAGGTGAAGCCATGCCTTGGTACATGAGTAAATCCTAACATTCAGTATGTCAGTGCAATGGATACAGATGTATCCATATCTATGATTACAAGTATGGTGCCTCAGGTGAAACCATGTCTGAGTACATATCTTACTATTCAAGTCAGTGCAATTGATCCAGATATATCCATATCCATGATCTCAAGAATGGTGCCTCAGGTAAAGCCATGTCTTGGTAAATGAGTACCTGCAATCACTCTGCATGTCATTGCAATGGATACAGATCCATCCATATCTATGATTGCAAGAATTGTGCATCAGACAAAGCTGTATCTTAGTATATGAGTACATCCTAGAATGCCTCTACTTTGATATGATCATATCAAGTCATATATGGACATCGGGTGGCCCGCCTTTACATCCCACATACTTATTATATCACCCAAACTCTTCAATCTATGTTTTCAATGAAATAATCATGGCGGGTGGCCCGTTTCTTCAGCCTACATCAGCTGGACTATCATTTCACATCATATATGGGTGTTGTTTGGCCTGCCTGTACATCCTGCATATCACCCACACTGTTATATCATTGTTTCTCATCAAACACAGCTGGGGGACTGCCCACTTTCACAGGTGACTTTGGCTGGAGTATCAATGATTTAAGACTCTAAGTGTCAGATGGAGTATGAAATAGATAAGCCACTGCTTTCCATCATGTGTTGGATTGTCCTGTCTTGCAGAAGGATAACATATGCTAATGTACCAAGTCATGGTGTCAGGTGGGGCATCCTTTTTGCAATGAGACATATGGATACATCTGAATGTATGGGATTGACATACAGAATGAGAATTAGTAAATTTATGAAGCAAGATGTTGTCCTGAACAGACCACCCTTCTTTTGATGATAGATATGAATATATCTGAATCTTAGACTGAGATACACACACCTTAGCATATAAGCACATGCTATCAGTCCATAAGGCAATGCAATGGATTCAGTGGAGTACATATCTATCATTGTGAGATGGGCAGTGCACTCAGAACTATGTATTAGTGGATGAGTATACCATGTCTCATTCTGTATGTCAGTCCAATTGATTCAGATGTATGTATGTCTATCATGGTAAAAGGGGTGCCCCACCCACCACCATGTCTTGGCAAGTAAGCACATTCTGTCATCCTGTCGGTCAGTAAAGTTGTTACAAATTGACGGACTGCCTCATGTAAGCGGGATGACGAGTCGCTCCCGAATCTTACTCATGCATACGATGTGGATTACTGATAGTATTACTGTACGATTACCAACGATGACTGAGTAGTAGTAGTAGTGGCGTTAGTATTAGTGGACGTTACCAAGCAGTAGTAGTAGTGGCTGTATCGCTGATGAAGGCGTATGGTCAAGATCGCATATAAGGTAGCTGTCGACTGATGTGGTCGACAGCTTGACTCTCTTGTACCATTCTCGAATCTAGTCGGTTTTCTCTCTCCCGCCTCTAGTCATCGCTCTCTTAGGAAGGCTCTTTCAAGAGTCCTTGGAACAAGTCACACCTTCGCGTGTTGACACATATTGCT
This sequence comes from Lactarius quietus, assembly GCA_015025155.1. NCBI lineage: Eukaryota > Fungi > Basidiomycota > Agaricomycetes > Russulales > Russulaceae > Lactarius > Lactarius quietus. The sequence continues at coordinate 24,160 of WITN01000576.1, forward strand.
GAGTCACGTTACTTGCCATCGCGTGGAGGGTCTAAGTCAGACCACGAACGTAACATTAGAGTCAAGCTCCTCTCACACGCCGTGGCGCCGATCACCACCAAAGACGGTTGGGAATTCCAGCCCTTCATAATCAATTCTAGGGAAAGAGACGCCCCTGCAAGATACGTCATCAATCGAGTCCGTTGGAGGACAATTCCAGACGACAGACGAAGTGGAGTATTGGACCACTTCAATACTGGTTACTACGCCGAAGCAGCCACAGCCCAACGATTTCACCCTATCATCTTTCATCACGAAAGGTGTTGTTGGGTAGAACTCAGGTGGAACCGAACGCAAGAATACTTTGAAGCTGCCAGACCGGCTGGAGACGACCTCAACTGCAACATTCTACTATCAGAAGCGCGAAACATCAAGGAACAAGGAAGAATCGACGGAGCACCAGAGGAAGAGACACATTCAGAACCTCTATCGCCAGAACTCCAGCATAGGACACCAGCAAGGACGAACCCCAGTCACACAAGCGAACGAGCTCAGACTCCATCCATAGAGAACGAGCCAGAAGTCATCTACGTTCAAGAAGAAGAACCCGCTGTGGAAGAGATTATCGCTCAAACAGCTACGTTACATATCCCTGATCCAATTAGGATGGCCACTCAAACACAGGTCGAAGAACCTACGCCATTGGTCATCGACGAGAGGACGGGCCATGTTGTAAACATGGACCCAGAAGACTTACAAGCAGCCCGACGAGCCATGGGGCCAGACGAACCAGATCAACCAGGAGGGTTCGACTTCGATTATAACGAACCACCTCCTCGACCATTCGAGCAGCTAGGAAGAGCATACAGACCACAAAATCAAGGAGCCCCTCCGACGGGAGGAGGCCCACCAGGAGGACCGCCCATGCAAGGAGGAGGAGGACCACCCATGGGAGGAGGAGGACCACCCATAGGAGGAGGAGGACCGCCAGGAATGCCCCATGGAGTCGGCAATACCACGGACAAATTCATAGGAAACCCCCCAAGCCTATTCAACAGAGACAGATCAAAGGTCGAGGGTTTCATACTCCAATGGGAAATCTACGCAGGAGTCAACGCAAGCCATTCGGCTATGAGGAACAAATATCAAAAAGCTATGTTATTCCTCACTTACGTTCAAGGGGACCTGGTTAACGCCTGGGTCATGTCGGCCAACCAATGGTTGGTAAGAGAAGTATCCCGAGGCGTCAGCCAGTTCGACAACAGGCTGTGGAACAATGTTCTGCAAGCCTTTCGACGACAATTCGCTGATGTACTCAGCAAGGAAAGAGCCCAAGCCCAGCTAGATGCAGGAATCAAGATGAAGGAAGGAAAAATAGACGATTATATCGCTCTATTCGAACAACTCGTTCGCTACGCGGGCTACGACATCAATGCAGAACAAACCCTGAAATATTTCATAAAAGGGTTACCCAGGACGCTCTACGAAGCAATGTACCAACACGACGACCCCAGGACTTATGAAGACTGGAGAGCATCGGCCCTCAAAAGGCAACAAAAGTGGATCCATATGCAGACGGTATGCGGAAACCTAGACATGTTCAAAGGATCCGCTAACAGAAATCAATCGGGAGCACTGGCAAAACTCCTCGCTCCACTACCACACCCCGACGCAATGGATACCTCCGCAGACCGAGTTAGAGGAAGACTCGCAGGAGCAGAGGACGTGGTCAATACCCCGCGACCTCCCTTCCCACCAAGGGGAGGGTATCTACAAAGGCAACGAGGAAACCAACCTGACTTTAGTCAGGTCTGTTGTTACAATTGCGACAAGATGGGGCACATCAGTCGAGACTGTCGCCAACCACGTCGAAACAAAAGACAGCCGCAGATAAGGAGTACCGGACAGCAGCCGGTGACCGACAAAGATAAAGCAGAAAACTGGCTGAGGGGAGTAGCCAGCGAAGGAGACGACGTAAAGGACCTCATACTGCAAAAGTTGATGGGGACGGATTTTTCAGACGCCTGAACCCAACGGCCTGGGTGAGGGCACTTCATTGTAACTCAGTGTATATCATGCGCTACCGTTCTATGCGAATTCCCAGTTCTACTACACACGCGTTACAACACGGCCGAAGTAAAAGCACTAGTGGACTCAGGAGCCACTGATAATTTTGTGAGCGAAAGCTTTCTCCAACAAATGGGGATAAAAACACGATTGCTAGACACACCCAAACGGATCTACAATATCGACGACACCGCGAACAAAGCCGGACATATAACGAAATATGTCATTCTCCGAGTCAATGTCAATGGAAACGACAAGGAGATGAGGTTCCTAGTCACCAACATAGGAAAAGAAGATATCCTATTCAGGTATCCATGGTTGGCGGCCTACGAACCACAATTCGACTGGAAAAGGGGAACCATCAATCGAGCGCATCTCCCAGTCACTATCAAAACGGTTAACGCAACCGACAGGAGGAACGTACTAGCCCACCTCCTAATGACATCAAAAGAAAGAATTATAAAGCAACTAGACGAAGACACGCGGAATCGAAGAGTAATGGTTCCTGCAGTCGAACACGCCATCGCGGCTAAGCCAAAAGACGAGAAAAGTGCTGTACTACCGTCGCAATACGAAGCCTTTCAAAGGTATTCGACGAAGAGGCGTCCACAAGGTTGCCCGAAAGACGGTCTTGCGATCACGCAATCACGCTTCAACCCAACGCACCAACCTCCATATCATGTCGACTATACCCTATGACCCGAACGGAAGATGAAGCCTTGGATGCTTTCATTGACGAACACCTCAAGAAGGGGTATATCCGACCCTCACAATCACCCTACGCATCATCCTTCTTCTTCATCAAGAAAAAGGATGGGAAACTTCGGCCAGTTCAAGATTATCGAGCCATCAATAAGTGGACGGTACGGAACCAATACCCACTTCCACTAATAACAGACTTGATGCGCGACCTCGGAGGAGCCGTCATGTTTTCAAAGTTCGACGTCAGACAGGGTTACAATAACATCAGAATCAAGGAGGGAGATGAACACAAGGCAGCGTTCAAGACGAGACGAGGACTCTTTGAACCGACGGTTATGTATTTCGGACTTTGCAACTCACCCGCTACATTCCAGGCATTCATGAACGAAATATACCAACCGATCATCGCCAAATTCGCCACAGAGGGCACGCAAATAAGAATCTATATGGACGACATTGCCGTCGCCACCAACAATTGCGGCTCTTTCCAACAAACGGACCACACACACACGGCCACAGTCTCAGCCGTTCTTGCAGTTGCGGCCGCCCATGACCTATACTTCAAGTTATCGAAATGCGCATTCCACGTTCCGTCTATTGATTACCTGGGGGTAATCCTTGAAAAGGGGATGACGTGCATGGATCCAGCGAAGGTCTCGGGCGTCCGCACATGGCCAACACCAACCAAAGTCAAGGACGTACGCAGTTTTTTGGGTTTTTGCAATTTTTACCGTCCTTTTATTCGAGGATTCGCCAACATCGCCAAACCAATGAACGAGCTGACAAGGAAGGATGTCGAATGGCATTGGGGACCAACCCAACAAGCTGCCTTCGAAACGCTCAAAGCACGTGTCACAAGCAACCCAATCCTCGTTCACCCAGATCCGAAAGAACAATATGACCTCGAAGTGGACGCATCAGGATTCGCTGTAGGAGCAGTCCTTATGCAAAAGGGATCCGATGGCAAGAAACACCCAGTAGCATTTTATTCGGCCACCCTCAACAAGGCCGAACGAAACTACGACATATACAACTTGGAACTATTGGCCATAGTGAAGGCGCTAAGGAACTGGAGATACCTATTGGTAGGATCACCGCACAAGGTCAGAGTATTCTTGGACCATATGAACCTACAGTACTGGCGAGACCCACAGAAGATTAGCCAAAGAGTAGCTCGAGAAGTACTGGAATTGGAAGAGTATGATATTGAGATACACCATCTCAAGGGGAGAGCCAACGGTAGGGCCGACGCCCTGTCCAGAAGACCAGACTACGACACCGGAGAAAAAGACAACGACAGAGTCACGGTGTTACCCAACGAAGTATTCATACGGACGATCACCGGGATTACGCCAATCCCCGTCAAACAAAAGAATCACGAATCAAAGCATGGGTAAGCCCCCACGAACTCAAGATGATAGACGGCGTTTGGTTCAAAAATGGAAGAGTGGTGGTTACCACCACTAATGACGAAGAGCTGAGGGAAGTCATAAAGCAATATCATGACTCATTAACAGCGGGCCATCCAGGGATAGCAAAAACACAAGAATTGTTAGCCCGATACTATTGGTGGCCAAACATGAAGAGCGACGTCATGAACTATGTACAAGGATGCGCAGAGTGTCAACGACACAAGGTCAACACTCGTCCCACCAAAGCACCATTCGAACCAATCTACCCGCGATTAGGGGCCACCCCATTTGAAGTTATTGCGGTAGATTTCATAACTAAGTTGCCCCCGTCAGACGGATATGACTCGATTCTGACGATTACAGACCACGACTGTTCAAAGGCGTCAATATTCTTACCCTGCCGAGAATCAATGTCAGGAGAAGAAACCGCAATATTGTACGCTCAAAAGGTACTCCCTCAATTTGGACTCCCGAGCAAGATAATCAGCGACAGAGACCCTTGATTCGCGGCAAAGTTCATGAGGGAACTCTGCAGAACCCTTCAAATCCAGCAGAACGTGTCGATGGCCTATCATCCTAGAACAGACGGACAGTCAGAACGCACTAACCAGTGGCTGGAACAGTACCTCAGACTATGGGCAAACCAGAAACAAGACAACTGGACCGCCCAACTACCTCTAGCGGAATTCGCTCACAATAACGTGATAAACAGTACCACGAAACAAACCCCGTTTTTCACACTAATGGGGTACCACCCTAGAGATAAATGGGCGCCAGGGACAATCAACCTGCCCAGTGTATCTACCAGACTAGAACAATTGATGGAAGCCCGTCGGAGCGCGCAGGAGAATATGATAAAGGCGCAGAAGTCGTGGATCAAACACAAAGATACGCCCAGATACGCCCTAGGAGACCAAGTATGGCTAGATGGGCGCAATCTACGAACCAATCAGCCAACCCCCAAGTTGGCACCCAGGAGACAGGGTCCATTTGAAGTGGTTCAGGTGATGTCCCCTGTGAATTATCGGCTCAAGTTACCTCCGCAATGGAAGATCCATGACGTGTTTCACACAGATTTGTTAACACCTTACAAAGAAACACGCATGCACGGCGCAAACTATCTACGCCCACCACCTGAGTTGGTCGAAGGCATGGAAGAATACGAGGTCGAAAAGGTGATAGACTCCAGAAGGTCAGGACGAGGGCGTAAACTTCAATACCTCATCAAGTGGAAGGGATATGCGGACTCAGAAAACCAGTGGGTCCCATGGGACAACGTCCATGCGGAAGAAGAGATAAAGAAGTTCGCACGGTTGAACCCGAAGGCTGAAGTTCACATAAAAACAGCCTCGTCAGAGCCGGGAACATTATCACTCTCTCGAACCACTAACTCAATGGCTCATGTCCCTCTCTCCATTATCAACCTTGACGAGATCGCCATCCCCCACTCGACACCCTCACTACCTACGACCACAACAACAATGTCGACGACCAATTCTGTTCAGCATTTGAGCACGTTAGAGCCGCCGCTGAACAAGACCTGGCCAGGCTCGCAGGCGATTCCCCACACCCGCAAGCGGAAGAATGGAGGAAGATGAGGCAGGAGTACGGCCTATTGAAGGAGGTGATGTCCGCATGGAGGACGGACCAAGTAGTGAAGAGGACTGCAGCGGAGAGGAGGATGAGGATATGCCTGTTAACGAGGCAAGTATCAACCAGTCCGCCACCTCCCTCAGTACTACCGTCGTCGGCAGTGTCAACCAGTCCACCACGTCGCTCGCCACCACCGCCGTCGATGATGACAGCGAAGATGAAGATGACAGCAGCGACGAGTCCTACCACGCAGCAAGGGTTGTCTGCATTCAATGCGACAACCCCCCCAACTATTGCCACTGCGCTCCCCTCCCTATACCTCACCAAGTCCGCATCGTTGCAGCGAAGCTGAGGATGACACGTCCCGATCACCTCCAGTTGCTGTTGTCTACGGAGCAACGGCGGAGCAGGGATACGAAGCGCGCGGTCTACCCCCCTATAGGGAAGAACGCGACCCATCGCCCATCACTACGCGCTGAGCGAAGGCGACGCGACTCCCTCTCCGTGCCATATCGCCTACTCCCGGCGGATTCATCCTCAACAACGGGATGAATTGGGTACCAATGGTCATCGAACACGAGGGGCGAAGAATTCCAGCCAAGTACGTATGAGTCCGCATGTTGGACAACCCCGAAGTGTTCGGGACGATGGGGAAGTACTCTCCCATCTACTGAGCCGACATCCACGCCAAACTGTGTCGAGACATGGGCCCCGCAGCTGAGTACACGCGTGAAGAGCTCGGTTATTTCCGCACTGACTTCCGTGGAAAGCGACAGGTAGACAAAGCCCTCACCAGGTTGGGGGACATTTCCCTCCAAGCCGAGGTGAGACGCTACCGCGCGTCCATGGAAGTCGTGGCCGAGCTCGAACAAGCGATCAAGAAGCTGGAGGACGACATCTTCGTCCACATCGATAGGGCCATGCATTCGTCAAGGCGGTTGGGACGTGCGCACGCCCTTCGGAGAGTACGCGACGAGCACGAGACAGACGTTGGACTTACTATGGTGACTAGTTGGGTTGTGCAGCGTGGGCGCTCACCCTTGTGAAGGGGGTGATGTTACAAATTGACGGACTGCCTCATGTAAGCGGGATGACGAGTCGCTCCCGAATCTTACTCATGCATACGATGTGGATTACTGATAGTATTACTGTACGATTACCAACGATGACTGAGTAGTAGTAGTAGTGGCATTAGTATTAGTGGACGTTACCAAGCAGTAGTAGTAGTGGCTGTATCGCTGACAAAGGCGTACGGTCAAGATCGCATATAAGGTAGCTGTCGACTAATGTGGTCGACAGCTTGACTCTCTTGTACCATTCTCGAATCTAGTTGGGTTTCTCTCTCCCGCCTCTAGTCATCGCTCTCTTAGGAAGGCTCTTTCAAGAGTCCTTGGAACAAGTCACACCTTCGCGTGTTGACACATATTGCTGAGTCATGTTACTTGCCATCGCGTGGAGGGTCTAAGTCAGACCACGAACGTAACAAAAGTGCATTGAGATGTATGCATATCCATCATTGCAGGATGGGTGCTTCACTTGAGACTATGTCTTAGAGCATGATCTTACCATTCTGTATGTCAGTCACATTGATTCAGATATATCTATATCTTTGATTGCAATGAGGGCGGTCCACCTCCACCATGTTAAGGTAAATGAGCATATGCCATCATCCTGCATGTCAGTAATGTGCATTGAGATGTATGCATATCCATCATTTCAGGAAGGGTGGTTCACTCAAGACTATGTCTTAATGTATGAGCTTACCATTATGTATGTCAGTCAAATTGATTCAGATGTAACTATCTATGATTGCAAAGAGGGCAGCCCACCCGCCACCTTGTTAAGGTAAATATGCATATGCTATCATTCTGAATGTCAGTCAAGTGCTTTGAGATGATCCATGACCATCATTGTAGGTAGGGTGCTCCACTCGAGACTATGTCTTTGTGCTTAAACTTAGAATGTCTCATTCTGTATGTCAGTCAAATTGATTCAGATGTACATATATCTATGATTCCAAAAAGGCGGCCCACCTGCCACCATTTCTTGGCAAGTAAGTACATGCTCTCATCCTGTATGTCAGTGAAGTGCATTAAGTTCAATCCATATCCATCATTGCAGAAAGGATGCTTCACTTGAGATTATGTCTTAGGTGTGAGCTTACCATTCTGTATGTCAGTCACATTGATTCAGATGTATCTATATCTATGATTTAAAAGAGGGCGGCCCACCCGCCACCTTGTTAAGGTAAATATGCATATGTTATCATTCTGTATGCCAGTCAAGTGCTTTGAGATGTAACTATATCTATGATTCTAAAAAGGGCAGCCCACCCGCCACCATGTGTAGCCAAGGAAGTACATGCTCTCATCGTGTTTGTCAGTCAAGTGCATTGAGATGTGGGCATATCCATCATTGCAGGATGGGTGCATCACTGAAGACTATGTCTTACTGCATGAGTTTACCATTCTGTGTGTCAGTCACATTGATTCAGATGGATCTATATCTATGATTCCAAAAAAGGCGGCCCACCCGCCACCATGTCTTGGCAAGTAAGTACATGCTCTCATCCTGTAGGCTAGTCAGGTGCATTAAGATGAATCCATATCCATCATTGCAGGAAGGATGCTTGACTTGAGAGTATGTCTTAGTGCATGAGGTTACCATTCTGTATGTCAGTCACATTGATTCAGATGTATCTATATCTATCATTTCAAAGAGGGCGGCCCACCCGCCACCACGGTAAGGTGAATAAGCATAAGCTATCATTCTGTATGCCAGTCAAGTGCTTTGAGATGTATCCATATCCATCATTGCAAGAAAGGTGCTTCACTTGAGACTATGCCTTAGTGCATGAGCTTACCATTCTGTATGTCAGTCACCTTGATTCAGATGTATCTATATCTATGATTGCAAAGAGGGCAGCCCACCCGCCACCATGTTAAGGTAGATAAGCATAAGCTATCATTCTGTATGTCAGTTAAGTGCTTTCAGATGTATGTATATCCATCATTGCAGGAAGGGTGCTTCACTTGAGAATATGTCTTAGTACATGAGCTTACACTCTGTATGTCAGTCACATTGACTCAGATGTATCTATATCTATCATTTCAAAGAGGGCGGCCCACCCGCCACCATGTTATCGTAGATAAGCATAAGCTACCATTCTGTATGTCAGTCAAGTGCTTTGAAGATGTATGCATATCCATCATTGCAGGAAGGGTGCTTCACTTGAGAATATGTCTTAGTACATGAGCTAACACTCTGTATGTCAGTCACCTTGATTCAGATGTATCTATATCTATGATTTCAAAGAGGGCAGCCCACCCGCCACCATGTTATCATAGATAAGCATAAGCTACCATTCTGTATGTCAGTCAAGTGCTTTGGAGATGTATGCATATCCATCATTGTAGGAAGGGTGCTTCACTCAAGACTATGCCTTAGTACATGATCTTAACATTCTGTATGTCAGTCACCTTGGTTCAGATGTATCCAGATCTATGATTTCAAAGAGGGCGGCCCACCCACCACCATGTTAAGGTAGATAAGCATAAGCTGTCATTCTCTGTCAGTCAAGTGCTTTGAGATGTATGCATATCTATCATTTCAGGAAGGGTGCTTCACTCAAGACTATGTCTTAGTGCATGAGCTTACCATTCTGTATGTCAGTCACCTTGATTCAGATGTATCTATATCTATGATTGCAAAGAGGGTGGCCCACCCACCACCATGGTAAGGTAAATAAACATATGCTATCATTCCGTATGACAGCCAAGTGCTTTGAGATGTATCCATATCCATCATTGCAGGAAGTGCGCTCCACTCAAGACTATGACTTGGTGCATAAGCTTACTATTTCTCATTCTGTATATCAGTCAAATTGATTCAGATGTATCTATATCTTTGATGAGCTTACCATGTCTCATTCTGTATCTCAGTCACATTGATTCTGATGTATCTATATCTATGATTCCAAAAAGGTCGGCCCACCCACCACCATGTCTTGGCAAGTAAGTACATGCTCTCATCCTTTATGTCAGTCAAGTGCATTGAGATGTGTGCATATCCATCATTGCAGGAGGGGTGCTCCCCTCAAGACTATGTCTCAGTGCATGACTTACCATCCTGTATGTCAGTCACATTGATTTAGATGATGGCGGCCCACCTGCCACCATGTCTTGGGAAGTAAGTACATGCTCTCATCCTGTATGTCCATCAAGTGCTTTGGGATGTATCCATATCCATCATTGCAGGAAGGGTCCTCCACTTAAGACTATATCTTAGTGCATGAGCTTACCATGTCTCATTCTGTATGTCAGTCAAATTGATTCAGATTCATCTATATCCATGATTGCAAACAAGGCAACCACCCAACACCATGCTCTGTTAAATAAGTACCTGCTATTATGCTGTATGTCAGTCAAGAGCATTCAGATGTATGCATATCCATCATTGCTGGAAGGGTGCCTCACTGAAAACTATGTTGTGGCGTATAAGGTCACCATGCCTCACTCTGTTTGTCAGTCCAATTCATTCACATATATCCATATCCATCATTACAAAAAGGGCGCCCCACCCGACACCATGTCTTGGCAAATAAGCACATTATATCATTGTGTATGTGAGTCAGGTGCATTGACATGCAACCATATCCATCATTGCAGGAATCAGGCTCCAGTTGAAATCATGTCTTTGTCCATATCCTTACTATATCTTATTCTGTATGTCAATCCCATTAGTACAAATGCATCCATATCAATCATTGCAATTAGGGTTCCCAACCTGAATCCATGTCTTTGTGAATCAGCACATTCTGTCATTCTGTTTGGCAGTCAAATGGATTCAGATTTGTCCGTATCCATCTTCACAGGGAGTCTGGACCTTTTTAAACTATATCTTGGTACATAAACATAGTTTCTTTCATTCTGTTTGTCATTCTACTTGATTCAGAGTTATTCCTATCTACTCTTGCATGAGGCGTAGCTCAATGACCTCTCAAACACTTACTACAATTCCTGTACTTGGATCTGATCATATCCAATCATATCTGTGCATCGGGTGGCCCGTCTGTACATCCTGGACACTCAGTATATCATCCAAACTCTTCAATCAATGTTTCTCCTGATATAACAATGGCAGGTGGCCTGCCATTTCAGCTGCCATCAGGTGGAGTATTATTTTCAGTTGTTTATTGGAGTCGGGTGGCCCACCTGTACATCCTACATATCACCCACACTCTTATTCATTGTTTTCCATCATATCAGGCTGGCGGACCACCCGCTTTTTCAGCCGACGTCGGCTGGAGTATGAAACATGAAGAATCTCATGCGTCGGCCGATGTCGGCTGGAGTATCAATGATTTAAGACTCTAAGCGTTGGATGGAGTATCAAATACATGAGCCACTGCTATCCATCATGTGCTCAAAACTGGACGTGCGACAAGGGTACAACAACATCAGAATCAAGGAAGGGGATGAACACAAGGTGGCGTTCAAAACACGCTGAGGACTTTATGAACCGATGGTCATGTACTTTGGTTTATGTAACTCACTGGCTACGTTCCAGAGCTTCATGAACAAAATCTACCGACCCACCATAGCGAAACATGAAGCTCTGGGTACAACAATCCACGTTTATATGGACGACATCACCTTTGCCACCAAGCGTCACAACAATACCCTCGAAATACACCAGCATGCAGTTGCAGATGTACTTGCGGTTGCCCAAGAAAACGACCTATTTTTCAAACTGGAGAAATGTGTCTTCAATGCCCCTAGTATTGATTACCTGTGGGTAATCCTTGAAGAGGGGGTGACACGTATGGACCCCATCAAAATATCGGGTGTCAAGGAATGGGCTTCGCCCACCACAGTTAAGGATGTACAATCTTTTCTTGGTTTTTGCAATTTTTATCGGCAATTTATCAGAGGGTTTGCGTCGATCGCGAAACCACTCAACGAACTCACACGCAAAGACGAACCATGGCAATGGGGGCCACGTCAACAAGAGGCCTTTGAGGCCCTCAAAAGACGTGTAACCACCGAACCAATACTAGCTCACCCAGATCAAATGCAACAATTTGATCTGGAAGTAGACGCGTCGGGCTTCGTGGTAGGGGTGGTACTATTACAAAAGAAACAAGATGGAAAGCGACATCCAGTAGGCTATTACTCAGCCACTCTTAATGCAGCAGAACGAAACTACGACATCTATAATCTCAAGCTTCTAGCCATTGTCAAGGCACTACGTAACTGGAGACATTTACTGGCTGGATCGCCCTATAAAGTACATATATTCTCCGATCACATGAACCTCCAATACTGGTGTGATCAGCAGAAGATCAGCAGAAGAATCGCCAGGGAAGTACTGGAGCTAGCAGAGTACAACTTCGAAATACACCATGTGAAAGGGACAGCCAACGGACAGGCGGACGCGCTATCACGACGATCTGACTACGACCAAGGAGAAAAGGACAATGAAGACGTGACGGTCCTACCAGAAAAGCTATTTGTACGTATGACGACAAGTGCTGACAATTCAACAAGGCCACAAGACAAAGACAAAATACACAAGTGGGTAGACCCACACAAGTTAACCAAAATCAACAACCATTGGTGGTACCAAGGAAGAAGACTGGTACTCACAGGATCAGATACGGAAATCAGAGAAGTCATATCCACTCATCATGATTCACCCATTCACAGTCACCCAGGAATTGCGCGAACTCTCCACCAAGTAGAGAGACACTACTGGTGGCCTCAGATGAGGTGCGACATCACAGAATACGTAAAAGGATGTGCAGAGTGTCAAAGGTGTAAGGTCAACACGAGAGCCACAAAAGCACCATTACAACCAATATTCCCGAAACCTGAAGCTACGCCATTCGAAGTAGTAGCACTAGATTTCATCACTAAACTACCAACATTGCAGGACTTCAATTCCATCTTAACAGTCACCAACCATGACTGTTCGAAGGCAGCAATATTCATACCCTGCAAGGAAGAAATCTCAGGCAAGGAAACAGCCGCCCTATACATCAAACACGTGGTCGCTCGATTTGGACTACCATCAAAAATCATCAGTGATTGAGACCCCCCAATTCACATCCAAATTTACAAGGGAACTGTGCTGTATCCTGGGGATAGAACAAAACATCTCCACGGCCTACCATCCACGAACTGATGGACAATCTGAGCGTACTAACCAATGGCTTGAGCAGTACCTTAGGTTCTGGGTCAACGAAAGGCAGGACGACTGGGTGCAACACCTTGCGCTCACCAAATTCACACACAACAATTGGATCAATGAATCTATGCGCGAGTCCCCATTTCAACTTCTGATGGGCTATCACCCACACACTAATTGGACAGATGCACCGTCTCCTATTCCCCAAGTATCCACAAGGCTAGAACAATTGAAGGAGATCAGGAACAAGGCACAAACACTCATGCGACAGGCACAGGAGTCATGGGTCAAACACCGTGATACACCCAAGTACCAGGTCAGAGACCAAGTGTGGCTAGAAGGACACCACCTATATACCAACCAGCCAACCACGAAGCTTGCGCCCAGGAGACACGGGCCTTTCAAGGTCATCCAGGTGATGTCCCCTGTTGTTACGTGCGAGCAGCACGTGAGCCTGACTTAGGCTACGTAGAGTGAACGCGGTGACTCAGCAGTAGTCCTACTCAAGTACAAAGACTGAGTAACGTCTCAACGCGCGAAGGCGGAGTTTGACACTTGTTTGTCTTGACACGCGGCCCCGTGGGATGAGATGAGAGAGGAAGAGACTCGGCTTTGGATAACAAGTTGAGAAGTGTACAAGAAATCCAAGCTATCGACTACAACAGTCGATAGCTTCCGTATAACCTATGCGCGCGCTCCGCCTTCGTCAGCGAGAACGCCACTACTACTAATCTGCTGGTAATCGTCCACAGTGACACAGTCAGCCTACTACGAGTCATCAGTCATCCTACTACGAGTCATCAGTCATCGTATCGTAATCCGTCAGTCAGCCATTCGTCATCGTACAGTATCAGTCATCGGTCGTTGTATAGTACAGTAAGTGTCCCCTTAATCACGCCCCCTCGGTTATCGGTTAGGTCAGATACCTACTATGACCCGGGACGTGACATCACCCCCTTCACAAGGGTGAGCGCCCTCGCTCCACTACCCAGTTAGGCACTGTGGTCAGCCCTACATCTGTCTCGTGTTCGTCTCATACCCTCAGAATAGCGTGGGCTCTTCCCAGCCGCTTCGCCGAGTGACGCGCGCGGTCGACATGGACGAAGATATCGTCCTCGAGCCGCTTGATCGCTGCCTCGAGCTCTTTGATAACCTCCTGGGACGCGCGGTAGCGCCTCACTTCGGCGGCCAGGGAAATATCCCCTAACCGAGCGAGGGCCTCGTCAACCTGGCGCCGTCCCCGGAAGTCAGCTCCTAAGTATTGCAGATCCTCTCTGGAATACTCAGCGGCAGGTCCCATATCTCGGCATGGCTCGGCATGGATCTCCCCTCGGTATACTGACGTGTGGCGCCCCATCGTCCCATAGACTTCCGGGTTATCGCACATCCGCACCCGCACGTACCAGGTGGGGATGCGACGCCCCTCGTGTTCGATTACCATTGGTACCCAGTTCATCCCGTTGTTGAGGACGAATCCACTGGGAGTGGGCAATAGGGGACGTTGAGGACGCCTCGGCGCATACGCTCGGCGCGGAGCGATGGGTGAGGCGTCGCGTGCCTCGGCATATGAGGGAAGTCCTCGCTGAGCGTATCCTTCCTCCGCAGTCGGGCCGTAGACGACAGCAACCGGACGTGCTCCTCCTTCGTCATCCACGGTTTCGTTGGTAACGTCGCTGATGTCTTCTTCTTCGTATTGGATTCGTGGGGGCACGCGCATGGGTGCGCAGTGGCAGTAGTCTTGGGGGTTGTCGCATCGGGTACAGATAATGTTGGCGTCATGGTATGACCCATCGGAGGAGTCGCCACTGCTGTATCGATCGACAGCGGTGGTGGACGTGGAGGCGGAGGAGGGCTGGACGATACTTGCCGCGTTAGCCTCTGTATCCTCATCCGTCTCTCCTGCGGCGTCATCCTCGTCACTTGGTCCAGTCGCCAGGAGGTCATGACCTCCTTCAACAACCCGTAGTCCCTCCTCATCTTCCTCCACTCTTCCGCTTGCGGGTGTGGGAAATCGCCGGCGAGCCTCGGCCAGGTCTCGCTCGTCTTGTTCTTGCTCTGCTGCTGCTCTAACATGCTCGACGGCGGAGCAGAGTGGGTCGTCCACGTTGTTGTTGTCGTCGTACGTGGTGAGGGTGTTGATGTAGGGGATCTCGTCAATGGCGACAATGGTGAGTGGGACATGGGACATGTTAAGAGAGGGTTGGGGAGATACGTCCTTCGTTGAGACTGTTTTTATGTGAGTCTCAGCGGTTGGATTGGCTTGTTTGTACTTCCTTATCTCTTCGTCCGCGTGTACATCGTCCCATGGGACCCATTGGTTATCTGAGTCGGCGTACCCCTTCCACTTGCTTAGGTATTGTAATTTGCGCCCTCGTCCCCTTCTTCTGGAGTCTAGTACTCTTTCGACCTCGTATTCTTCCACGTTATCGATCAACTCTGGTGGTGGGCATTGGTAATTGGTGCCATGAGTCACCGTCTCTTTGTAAGGTGTGAGAAGATCTGTGTGAAACACATTGTGGATGCTCCACTGTGTGGGAAGTTCTACCCGATAATTAACGGGCGACATCACCTGAGTGATGGCGAACGGGCCATGTCGTCTGGGCGCAAGCTTCGTGGTTGGCTGGTTGGTGCGTAGATGACGTCCTTCGAGCCAGACCCTGTCCCCTACCTGGTACCTTGGTGTGTCACGATTTCTAATCCATGACTGTTGCGCCCTCTTCATTTGTCCTTGCGCTTGTTGTCTTATCTCTTTCAATTGTTTCAGCCTTGTTTCGACCCGTGGTATCGGTGACAGCTGATCTGTCCAGTCAGCGCGCGGGTGATATCCCATCAGTAATTTGAACGGTGATTCGCGTGTGGACTCATTGGTCCAGTTGTTGTGTGCGAATTCTGCCAGCGCCAAATACTCCGCCCAATTGTCCTGTCTTTCATTGACCCAGAACCGGAGGTATTGTTCCAGCCATTGGTTGTTACGTTCTGATTGTCCATCGGTGCGGGGATGGTAGGCCGTCGAGATATTCTGCTGTATCCCCAGGATTCGGCATAGTTCTCTCGTGAATTTGGATGCGAACCGGGGATCTCGGTCACTGATGATTTTTGAGGGTAGTCCGAATCGCGCCACTACATATTTGGCGTATAGGACTGCTGTCTCTTCTCCCGTTATTCTTCAACGCATGGTATGAATATGGACGCCTTGGAACAATCATGATCAGTGATCGTTAGAATGGAGTCATATCCCCTTGACTTGGGGAGCTTAGTAATGAAATCTAGTGCCACTACTTCGAATGGTGTCGCTTCTGGTTTTGGGAACAGTGGTTGCAACGGTGCTTTCGTTTTTTGTGTATTAACTTTGCATCGTTGACAATCAGCGCACCCTTTGACGTAGTCCGCGATGTCATTCTTCATTGTCGGCCACCAATACTGTCGTTCCACCAGCTGCGTTGTTCGATTTATTCCTGGATGTCCGTGAATTGGAGGGATCGTGATGTGCGCGAATCACTTCTCTGATTTCGTCTGGTCCCCCCGTGACGACCAGTCTTTGTCCTTGGTACCACCACAGTCCGTCGGCTTTGACTAGTTTGTGTGGGTCCACCCATCGGCGTATTCTTTGCTCGTCCTGTGATCTTGTGGTTTTGATGGTTCGCACAAACAGTTTGTTTGGCAACACCGTAACGCTTTCATTGTCCTTTTCCCCTTGGTCGTAGTCGGGTCGTCTTGACAGGGCATCCGCTCTTCCATTGGCGGTTCCCTTCACGTGGTGTATTTCGAAGTTGTACTCGGCTAGTTCTAAGACTTCCCTTGCTATTCTTCGACTGATCTTCTGGGGGTCTCGCCAGTATCGGAGGTTGAGGTGGTCTGAGAATATACGTACTTTGTGGGATGACCCTGCGAGTAGATGTCTCCAGTTTCGCAGCGCCTTTACTATGGCCAGTAGTTCGAGGTTGTATATGTCGTAATTACGCTCGGCTTCGTTGAGCGTCGCTGAGTAATATCCCACCGGGTGTCGCTTTCCATCTTGTTTCTTCTGTAGTAGTACCGCTCCTACTGCGAATCCAGATGCATCGACTTCCAGGTCGAATTGTTGGTTTTGATCCGCGTGCGCGAGGATGGGTTCTTCAGTGACTCTTCGTTTAAGCGTGTCAAACGCTGTCTGTTGTCGTTCCTCCCATACCCATGGTTCGTCTTTGCGTGTTAGCTCGTTCAACGGCTTGGCAATAGCAGCGAACCCTTTAATAAATTGCCTGTAGAAATTGCAGAAACCAAGGAAGGATCGTACGTCTTTACCGATGATGGGGATTGCCAGTCGCGAACGCCCGAAATTTTGAGGGGTCCATGCGTGTTACCCCCTCTTCAAGGATTACCCCCAGGTAATCAATGCTAGAAGCGTTGAAAGTGCACTTCTCTGGTTTGAAGAAGAGGTCGTGTTTTAGAGCGACGGCAAGAACGTCACAGACTGCTTCCTTGTGTTTTGTTGATGCGTGCTGCTGTCGTTTCGTGGCTATGGCGATATCGTCCATGTAGACTCGTATTGTTGTTCCCAACGCTTCATGTTTTGCTATAGTTGGGCGGTATATCTCGTTCATGAAACTCTGAAATGTAGCGGGTGAGTTGCACAGTCCAAAGTACATGACGGTCGGTTCAAAAAGTCCGCGGCGTGTTTTAAACGCTGCCTTGTGTTCGTCGCCCTCCTTGATTCGTATGTTGTTGTAGCCCTGTCGCACGTCTAGTTTGCTGAATATTTGTGCCCCTCCGAGATCTTTGATTAGTCATTGATAAGGGGCAACAGATATTGATTCCGTATTGTCCATTCGTTGATTTTTCGGTAGTCCTGTACGGGTCGTAGCTTTCCGTCCTTCTTTTTGATAAAGAAGAATGATGATGCGTACGGGGATTTTGAGGGACGAATGTATCCCTTTTCTATCTGCTCGTCAATGAAGTCGTCCAATGCTGCATCTTCGACCCTTGTCATTGGGTACACTTTGCAGTCAATGGCCTCTGGTACTCCCTTTTTGAATTCGATTGCATGGTCGCAAGTCCTCTTCGGTGGGAACCTTTTTGATTCTTCTTCGCCGAATACCTTCGCGAATCGTTGGTATTCTTTTGGGATGTCCACCGTTTTTGTGTATTGTTTGGCGTCGATGGCGAGTTCGACCGCCGACCTTCGTCCATGTACTTGCTCGTCTAGTTCGGTCGCTATTTGTTCTTTGTCTTCCCTGGTAAATATGCGTGATACCCGCATGTCATTTTCTTCTTCTTGGAGCAGTCTTGCTAGCACTGCTCTTTGTCGTTTGGGTTGACTGATCGTAGTACTATGGGGAGTTGTTTTTCGTCAATAGTGGCATGACGCCAGCTAAATCTTGGCTCGTAAGTCGCAAGCCATGGGTACCCCAATAGCAGGTCTTCTTTCCCTATGTCCGTGATAAGGAATCGCATTTCCTTTTTTGTTCCTCCCGTTTCCACATTGAGCGTGAGGTAGTGCGTGATCTGCCCCGCTTTATTAGTGGTATCGTCGATGTTGTAGATTTTTTAGGCTTATCTAGTGCCCGTTGTCCCAATCCCATTCGTTTGACGAATTGTGGATGGATAAAGTTGTCGGTGGCTCCGGAGTCCACTAACGCTTTGATGTCGGCCATATTGTAACTTGCGCGAATCGACACTGGTACTCGCATAGAACGGTAGCGCATAATATACACAGAGTTACAATTTATTGCCCTCACCCAGGCCGCCGGGTTCAGGCGCTTCCAAAATCCTGTCCCATCAATTGTTGCAGGACTAGGTCTTTGACCTCCTCGTCGTCTCCCGCTACTCCTCGTAGCCATTCCGCCGCTCTTTCTTCTTTGGTTGACGGGGCTTCTGTATTGGCCTCCGTGGTACGTGCTTGTGTGTCGCGACGTCTGCGAGGTTGTCTGCAGTCGCGACTAATATGACCCATCTTCTGGCAGTTGTAACACTGCGTTTGACTATGGTCTCGTTTGAATTGTCTTTGGATAAATCCCCCTCGTGGTGCGAACGGTGGTCTGGTGTTCCTGGGGTGATTTGCTATAATCTCCTCGGCTCCCGCTAGTCGTCCTCGTACACGATCTGCTGATGTGTCCATTCTATCGTCATTGAGTGGGGCGAGCAACTTAGCTAGTGCTCCTCCTGTCGTACGTCCTGGTTTGAATGCGTCAAGATTTCCCCTGACGGTTTGCATGTGAATCCATTTTTGCTGCCTCTTCAGGGCGGATTCCCTCCATTCTTCATAGTTTCGGGGGTCGTCGTGTTGGTACATGGTTTCGTATAGTGCCCTTGGTAGCCCCTTTGTGAAGTATTTGAGCGTTTGCTCGGCATTGATGTTGTACCCGCGTGTCGAACTAGTTGTTCGAATTGGGCGATGTAATCGTCGATCTTTCCATCCTTCATGTGTATGCCAGCGTCGAGCTGGGCTTGGGCTCGCTCCTTGCTAAGAACGTCTCCAAATTGTCTTTGGAACGCGTTGAGGAGATTTTCCCACAACCTGTTGTCGAATTGGTTTGTTCCAGTGGCTACTTCGTTGACGAGCCATCGGCTTGCCGACATAACCCACTGGTTAACCGCATTTCCCTGTATGTATGTGAGGAACAACATAGCTTTTTGGTATTTGTTCCTCATGGCTGAGTGGTTGGCGTTAACGCCTGCGTATACCTCCCATTGAAGGATAAACGCCTCTGCTTGCGATCTTGCCCCTGTAAACGTTGGTGGTGGGTTACCGATAAATTTATCGTTCCCGTTTTGATTGGCTATTGCTGGTCCTGCTGGAGGTGGTCCCGCTGGAGGTGGTCCTCCTCCTCCTCCTCCTCCTTGTGGCCATCCGCCGTTGGGTGGTCCTCCTCCTCCTGACGGTCCTCTTGCGGGTGGGAATGGTCTGTTTTCGGGTGATGGTACTCGGTTTCGATTGAGTCGGAACTCGTAGAACATGTCGTGTTCGGGAATGCTTGGTGCGTCGGGCACATCTGGTCCCATTGCTCGATTAACAGCTTGTACATCTTCGGGTTGTAGCTGTTGTACGTGACCCGTTTGCTCGTTGATGACGAGCCGGGGCGCGATACTTCTGTTTGGGTAGTCATGTAGCTGAAGGGTATTCCTCGGATTGGTTCGGGGATGTGCAACTCAGCTGTTCGTGCGACGAGTGCGTCTATTTCTGGTGATTGTACTGCGATTTCTTCAGGTTCCGCCGCTTCACTGCGTGGGGTTGGCGATCGTTCGCTGGTATGGCTTGACGGAGCCGGGGTAGTTGTTCGTATTTGGAATTCGGACCTCGGTGGTTCTTCTTCGAGGTTTGGTTCTTCTTCTTGGCCGTCTATGGCTCCTTGTTGATCAATTGGTCGCGCGTCCACCAATGGTATGTTGATGTTTAGATCGTCGGCGGCTGGTCGTGTCGCTTCGAAGTAACTGTTGGTGTTGCTCCACCTGAGTTCGACCCAACAGCAGCGTGCTCTGTTGAACACTACTGGGTGAAAGCGCTGTGATGTAGCTGCTTCCGCGTAGTATCCGGTGTTGTTTTCTTCGGTTCTTCTGGTGTCTGGTACGTGTCGCCACCTGACTCGTCCTACGAGATATCGAGTAGGTGCGTCTCGTTCTCTTGATTCGATGCGATAGGGCACGAAGTCCCAGCCGTCTTTGGTATTGAGAGTTGCCACGGCGTTCGGTTTTTGGAGAGCTTGGATTTAATGTTACGTGCGAGCAGCACGTGAGCCTGACTTAGGCTACGTAAGTGAACGCGGTGACTCAGCAGTAGTCCTACTCAAGTACAAAGACTGAGCAACGTCTCAACGCCGAAGGCGGAGTTTGTTTTTCTTGACACGCGGCCCCGTGGGACGAGATAGAGAGGAAGGAACTCGGCTTTGGATAACAAGTTGAGAAGTGTACAAGAAATCCAAGCTATCGACTACAACAGTCGATAGCTTCCTTATAACCTACGCGCGCACTCCGCCTTCGTCAGCGAGAGCGCCACTACTACTAATCTGCTGGTAATCGTCCACAGTGATACAGTCAGCCTACTACAAGTCATCAGTCAGCATACTACGAGTCATCAGTCATCCTACTACGAGTCATCAGTCATCGCATCAGTCATCGGTCGTTGTATAGTACAGTAAGTGTCCCCTTGATCACGCCCCCTCGGTTATCGGTTAGGTCAGATACCTGCTATGACCTGGGACGTGACAACGGCCCTCATCGGGGGAGGTTTGGCAGTTGCTACGAAGACATCGACACCAGAAACCCTCACATAACTGGTACTCCATGCTCACCGCTCAAGTCGAGCCGATACGTCCAGTCGAACGTAACATTAACTCAGACCTCCCATCCGCTGTGGTGTACCCAACGAACAAACGACTCGAGCACAGAGGTGAACGAAATGTCCCTATCAGGTTCCTCAAGGGAGCATTTTGGAGGGATGACCCGGATGCTACACGCTCTGGCTATTTTGCCTACAGCAAGTTTGAGAAGATCAATATCCCCATCGAATTTGACTTCACCACTCTCAAGTGGGGGACCGCCCAACGAAGCCAATGAAGTGGTGACTGGAAAATCACCCGACTACCTGATTCCCTTCATCAATTACAGTTATCCATCCCCAAACCAGAAAAGGTTGACCAATCCGAGTGGGGTCCCATTGACGGACAACCAGACAATGCACCAGAAGAACGACTACAGTTCACATCAGACACGGGAGACGAGTCAGACGAAGACGTCAAAATTCCCACTACATCACAACAAGAAGACGAAGAAGCAAAACTTGCTTGACTGGCTGAACACGTACCCACGACAGTTTCCACGACCCGAACCCATACTATCTCTGGACTACCTACGTTGGCTTCTACAATGTCACAAATCGCAACAACTACCACTGTCCCTCCAGCGACTATATTGAGCCGAACTGCTTGATTTGGAATACCCCCAGGACCCCCTCCCCAGGGAGGACCAAGCGGAGGAGGAGGAAGTGGAGGCGATCCTCCATCAGGAGGAAATCCACCTTCTCATTTCGGTCCTCTACCTGGAGGAGGAAGTGACCCCAATCCAGGACCACCCTATGGAGGGCCTGGAAGAGGGGGAGATATGGGAGCCGGAGGAAGGGGAACTAATGGAAAGCTAGTCGGTAATGAACCCCAAAGTTTCAATGGAGATTGAGACAAAACCGAACAGTTCCTTCTTGAATGGAACATCTATCGTGGACTCAATTGGAATGCCAAAACCCTACAACGCCCCTTCACTCGCACTATGCTTTTTCTATCATACATCAAAGGGGAGCATGTCGTCGAATGGACCGGAGCTCAAGTAACGTGGCTTCATGACCAGATCGCAGGAGGAGCCCAGATTTGGGACGAATACCTATGGGTCACGGTGCTTGACCGGTTCAAGGACGCGTTCATCGATACCATGATGGCACAGAAGTCCAAGAATGAACTTAAAACTTATTGCATGAAGGACGGAAAGTTTGATGAATACGTTGCGGGATTCAAAAAACTCGCACGGCTAGCAGGACACAATCTTCAAGAATCGGCTGTCATCGAAATGTTTGCAGGGGGTCTCCCCAATGCTCTCCACAAAAAAATTATTGAATTCAGAGACCACCTTATCAGCTTTGAAGATTGGGTGGATGAAGCACGCAAACAACACCAGAAGTACCTTTACCTCACCAGCCGCTTCCAGAATGACACCAAAAAGAAGTTCACCAAGCCACAGTGGCAGCAAGTGCTGAAAAAGAAAGACGACAATGCCATGGATACATCTGCGGTGTCACGTACTGACATCGTCTCGCCTTCGGACAATGTCAAGACACGTCGTTGCATGCATGAACACTGGAAGAATTGCCAAGATTACCCAGAAGCACACCAATGGGTAGGGAAAGACCCAGAATATGATGAAGAAGAGCAGGTATGCGCTCTTGTGTGGCTCAAGGAACAGACGAAGAAGACTACCTTGAAGGAGGAGAAGCGTTGAGGATTGCCCAGCTTGTGAGTGGAATGCTAGTTCATGCAGAACCCTCCAGTGCTGGCACTTCTACAGCAGGATGTATGAAGGTCATGTGATTATGTCACGTGACAGTCCCGGGCCATGGCATGTATCTGACCTAATCTATAAGTCATGGGACTCATTGGATGGAAGGTTATGGAAGACCATGGTAGGCATGAGGTCAGATGCGGAATTCCCGATAGCCGAAGGTCTGGACAATTCCCAGTATGGGTCGATTCTGATGGAAGGTATTCTGATGCGCTGATATTGCGCCGAGACATTTGTTATCTTGTTATCTTGTGTTCTGATGTCATTTGTGAGTCATATGGTTGTCTTTATCTCTGACTCATATGGGGCTGTATGCCTCATGTACTGTATGTTTCATGATAAGCCCCTGTGGCTTGATGGACAATTCTCATTGGCAGATTAGGTCGTGAGTTGTGTTTTACTATAGTTCGAGCTCAGTTAGAATACTGTCTTGGAGTACTATAAGTAGTTGACAGGTTTTGCAGGAGTCGTTAGCTTAGTTGTTTTGACTTCCACCTGTATTCCTCTCAGGCATATCAAAGCATTCTTACAGCAGAGTCATTGGTCATTGTGACTAGTCTTCTCTCATTGTTCACTTGTGTCAAGAGTTATCTTCAAGTGACACCGTTTAAGGGGACCATCTGTGGTTATTCGCCCTTTTCGAGTTGTTCCTAGGTTGCAAGCCGTGCGCTTGGCTTAGAGGTGATACAAGGAAACACTTCAGGTTCAAGTCGAACCAACGTTCAGTGGAAACGTTACACGTGGGTTGCACTTGAGCTAGGGCAGCACTAACTGACGATGAGCGCACTCAATTAATGACCGAAGGGAAATGTTTCCGTTGTTGCAAGACCGGTCATATGAGTCGCAACTGTCTGTCAAAGCCACAGACATCCCAAGCTCGAGCTAGCCCTCAAGAGGAGGGTGCCAAAGTACAAAGCACCAAGACTAAGGAAGATAAGAAGCCAAGTGCTCGGGAACTAGTGGTGGCTATCAAAGAACTGGAGGACGATGACAAGGACCGACTCATTCAGGAAGTCTTCATGGGAAAGGATTTTTCCTGAGCTCAAACCCAACAGCCTGGGCAAGAGCTATTTGCACACTCTGTAATTCTGTGTACATTACCCACTATTGAAGTATGAAAATCCCTGTTTCATTTCGAACACAGAGTGCAATGGCCAACAAAAAAATACTGGTGGACTCAGGGGCGACCAATAATTTCATCGACCCCGACTGGTCAAGAGATTAGGACTGGGGACCCAACGCTTGGACAAACCTCAGAAAATTTGGAACATCGACGGAACCAATAATCGAGCAGGGATGCTAACAGACTATGTCGATCTAGAAGTTTGAACGGGGAATCAAGAAAGGCAAATGCGATTCCTCGTTACGGATCTAGGTCTTGAAGATCTTATCTTGGGATACCCCTGGTTATCCACATTCGAACCTTGTTTCCATTGGAAGAGCAGCACCATTGATACGAAGTTTTTACCAGTGGTTGTGCGCTCACTAAATTGGAGAAACCTTATGATCAGACCCACGATCTCAAGAACCTACACTACATCCCTCTCAGATCTCGAAAAAGATCAGATCATACAACAATTGGAAGAAGAATGTAGCTGTCCTGCGACCATTGCAAGCAACTTAGCTCAAGCAGCAGCACTTCCACAATCGAAAGAAATACCTCCAGAGTATCAAGAGTTTGTGGCCATATTTGATGAAGAACAATCACAAAGGTTTCCCCCATCAAGGGAATGGGACCACACGATTGAACTAAAAGAAGGAGCACCCACGGCAATTAATTGTAAACCGTATTCCCTGACAGGAACTGAAGACGAAGCTCTCAAAGAGTTCATCGCTACCCAGCTTCAGAAAGGGTACATCAGACCATCCAAATCACCGTATGCATCACCCTTCTTCTTTATCAAAAAGAAAGATGGAAAACTTCGACCGGTACAAGACTATCACAAACTCAACAAGTACACCATCAAAAACAAATACCCGCTTCCATTAATCCCGAACTTATTGCACAAGTAAAGGACGCACATATATTCACAAAGTTTGATGTGCGATGGGGATATAACAACATACAGATCAAACAAGGAGACGAACATAAAGCGGCCTTCAAAACCAAATATGGTTTCTTCAAACCAACTGTGTCACGAGTTGACATGTTACGGACTACTCATCATCATCATTACGAGGTCTCGGAGTTCGGGACGCTTACTACTTGGTTATGACTACGATAGTAAGCCGTTATTAGTCATGGACAGTTACGCGTTGTCGGCACTTGTTATCGCCGGTGTTTCAGGTATTATTAGAACGGACAATGACTCATTCCTAGGATAGTTGTACTAGGGTTTGGATTCTTAGCTGCGCTTTAAAGCCAGCGAGTAACTGTATATAAGTCGAGTAGTAAAGACCAAGGCTCTCTAGCTTGGTCTTCTTGAATCATCACCGTCATCATCTTCTTGCCTTCTTCCAATCTATCGATTGAAGCTTATCCCTCGGGATACCCTAGTGTCTACCAAGCGACCTAGTGGCAGTGCAACTTAGCTAAGTTGCCCGTGTTTGTCAAGATTCATCCATACACTTGAGTATCACGTCACAGGGCGGTTCACGTCGAACCAGCGTTAGGTGATAATGCTACATTAAGACCAAGCTTCAACGTGGCGTCATCAGAAACTACCAGAGAACGTTGTCGCAACTGTGACGACTTGTGGTTCCAGCACAGAGGCGCTGACAACGTACCACAAAGATTTCACAAGAATACAGAATACCGGTATAGTAGCACTACAGGCACTACCGGATATCACGCAAAAAGCCGAGAGGACAATCGATCCGTCGCAGTTGAGTTCATTTATGATCGATACATTTGGGTAGAAGTTCGCTGGTTTCAACCACCAGACGGAAGCACAGGAGAGTGGGAAGGTTTCCGAACAGCCTTAGAAGACCTAGGCTGTGATATCTACATCAACGAGCTCACACAAGAAGAACTACAAGAGTTGGAAAATACGACAATCCCCAAACCGGCATCTACCACACCACCCCCATCACCAAGTACCAAGAGTGACGTATCTCTTGAAAGAGAACAGTCATCTCCATCACAACAAGGAATCAACTTAGCAATCGCTACAGAAACATTACGTCTAGGAGCAATGGCAACCCTCACCTCTCATGTTCAAGCCCAAGCAACCACAGGGAATACATCTGCACAACCAATCTATTCGCTCACTACTTCACCAATAGCACCAACAGTCACGGCATTTCGAGCCCTTACCGATCCTCACAATCAAGCACCTCCCCCAAATCCTCCAACAGGAGGTAATGACGGAGGAGGAGGTAACGGCGGAGGAGGAGGTAATGGCGGAGGAGGTAATGGAGAGGAGGAGGTGGAGCAGGACCACCTTTCGGGCACCCGCCAGCGCAAATACCAGCAGCGCAAGCACCCTTACCAGTGGCACATGACAAATTTTGTGGCAACCCACCCGTGGTCTTCGCAGGTGACCGTGAAAAAGCTGAAGAATTCCTTATGCAATGGAGTTTATACGAAGGAATCAATTCAACCCATTCCATCATGCGCAGCCCATATCAGAAAGCTATGTTATTTCTCACCTACATCCAGGAACTGCCGTAACCGAATGGGTAGGATCAATGGTGGCTTGGCTACGAGTCCAAGTCGATGTCAACGGACGGGACCCTCTCGACAATTGGTTGTGGTACAACACCCACTCATCATTCATGAGGCAATACACAGATACTCTCAAAGAAGAGAAAGCACAAACAGAACTAAGGAGGGGCATCAGAATGGAAAGAGGAGATATTGATGCGTACGTGGCAAAATTCGAACAACTAGTCAGATATGCTGGCTACAATATAGATCAACCAATGGTTCTTGATCTATTCGCAAATGGACTGCCAAACAAACTACAAGAAACCATTTACCTTCATGACAATCCCACAGACTACAGGATTGGAAGAGGGCAGCCATTAAACGCCAAGGTCAATATCTCCATTTGAAAAACAAAATTGATCAGTACAAAATACAACCTCGACCACCACCCCACCAACTCAAACAAATTGGAGACAGTTCAGACGCCATCCAGATGCGATGGATACGTCCGCCGATCGAGCCAGAGCCCGAGGAAGGTTAGCGCATGCAGAGGACGTATTAGCACAACCCAGGCCATATCTCAATAACTCGCAACCACCTTTCAAACCTCATGAAGGGTTTTTGCGAAGGAGACAACCTCCCGATCTCAGGGAAGTAATTTTACAATGTCAAAAGAAAGGACACCTCAGTCGCAATTGTTCCCAGCCACGTCAACCACGAAATCCACCTAGGCCCTTTAGCAATTCTAGGGGTGTAGAAGTGGTGGATGATCGCTCTGAGATAGGAGAAGATCTCTATATCGCTCAAATGGTGGCAGACAATCGCACCACCGAAGAAAGGAAGAATGATTGGCTCCGAACTGCGGCCAACGAAACGAAGAATTCAAAGCCATGGCAATGCAGGAGTTGATGGGAAATAAGGATTTTGGGGACGCCTGAACCCGACGGCCTGGGTGAGGGCACTACGTTGTAATGCTGTATACATAACTCGCTTCCGTTCTATGCGAATTCCAGTATCGATCCGAACCAGCAGCAACAAGGCCGACATAAAAACATTAGTAGACTCCGGAGCAACGGACAATTTCATAAATCCACGATTTGTGAAACGAATGGGGTTGGGGCGGTTTCATTACCAAACCCAAAACAATTATTCAATATCGACGACACGCTAAACAAAAAGGGATCAGTCACCCATTTTGTCGATTTGCAAATATTAACAAAAGGAATCGTCAGGAAAATGAGATTCCTCCTAGCGGACATCGGAAAAGAAGATCTACTCCTTGGATATCCATGGCTCAGTACTTTTGAACCAAAGTTCAGTTGGAAGCATGGCACGATTGATGAAAATGTGTTACCAATCATAATCAAATATGCCATCCCAAGGTCAACGTCAACGTAGTAGCTCGCTACTTTCGGATGTCGCAAAAGACAATATTGTCGCAAAAGGGGAGCATAGCTCTATCAAAGGAGCCGCCACTGATCTCGCCATAGCCGCAGGACCCAAAGGAAAATCCAAATACCAGAAGAGTATGACGACTTCAAAAAGGTTTTTAGCGAAGAAGAATCCCACGATTTCCCCCTGCACGGGAATGGGATCATGCTATCGAACTCAAAACCAACGCCCAGATCACATCAATTGTTCCATATACGAACTCTCACAATTGGAAGACAAACCATTACGATTTTATTACGGAACAACTCAACAAAGGGTACATCCGACCCTCTAAATCGCAGTACGCATCTCCGTTCTTTTTCGTCAAAAAGAAGGACGGAAAACTACGCCCAGTACAGGATTATCGGCGATCAACGAATTCACAATCCGCAACAATTACCCATTACCGTTGATTCAAACCCTCATCAAAGACCTTAGCGGTGCACACATATACACTAAACTCGACGTACGGTGGGGATACAACAATATCCGCATCAAAGCGGCGATGAACATAAAGCGGCGTTTAAAACGCCATATGGACTTTCGAACCCACGTGATGTTCTTCGGATAACAAATTCTCCCGCCACATTCCAAACCATGATGAATCACATATACGGGACACGATTGCGAAACATGACGCAAAAGGACACTATTCGGGTTTATATGGACGATATCGGTATCGCCACCCGAACAAATATTGCTGACCATGTCAACGCAGTTCGGGATGTGCTAACGTAGCCGCAAAGTACGACCTATTTTTCAAACCGGAGAAATGCACTTTCCACTCGTCGTCTCTTGATTACCTGGGGGTAATCCTTGAAAAAGGGGTAACACGTATGGACCCTGTAAAGATCGCGGCATTAAAAATTGGCCAACGCCAACCAAAGTGAAGGACGTACGATCTTTTTTGGGTTTTTGCAATTTTTACCGTCTATTCATAAGGGATTTGCGTCAATTGCCAAACCACTAAACAATCTCACAAGAAAACAACGGAATGGCAATGGGGTCAACGGAACAACAAGCATTTGAAGTATTGAAGAAACGGGTTACAAGCGAACCTGTATTGGCACACCCAGTATTGAAAGATCAATTCGAATTGGAAGTAGATGCTTCAGGTTTCGCGGTGGGAGCGGTGTTACTCCAAAAGAAAACTGATGGCAAAAGACATCCTATAGGCTATTACTTCCGCAACTCAATACAGCAGAACGAAATTATGACATCTACGACCTTGAACTATTGCAATAGTCAAAGCGTTACGACACTGGAGGCCTTACTAGCGGGATCACCCCATAAAATCAAAGTATTCTCAGATCACATGAACTTGCGGTATTGGAGAGAACCACAAAAGATCAGTCGACGGGTCGCAAGAGGAAGTACTCGAATTGTCGGAAATACGATCTCGAATTCACCACATAAAGGGGACTGCAAACGGACGAGCAGATGCATTGTCAAGACGACCCGACTACGATCACGGGGAACAAGACAATGAAAATGTCACGGTGTTACCTGATAAAGTATTCATACGAACCAGTAACACACCGTACAGGAATGCCTAATCAGTCGTTCGCAACGATCACGGTAGAAGAAATGAGTCAACCAACCACAAAGACGAACAAACGAAGACACTATCAAACCTTGGGTAGATCCACACAAATTGAAAAGGATCAACGGGGTATGGTATAAAGAAGGCAGAAGAGTAGTTACCAAGGGAAGTGAAGAGCGAAAGTCAATTATTGCCGCTCACACGATACCCCAGTACATGGTCATCCAGGGATCAGCAAAACTGGCAAAATAGTAGAACGATACTATTGGTGGCCAACAATACGACAAGACGTATTGGCATACGTTAGAGGCTGCGGAATGCCAACGACACAAAATCAATAATCGCCCTATTAGGGCTTCACTACAACCCATATACCTAAACCGGAAGCTATGCCCTTCGAGACTATCGCTCTCGATTTCATCACTAAATACCCGTCGCACAGGGCTACGATTCAATCCTTACAGTCACGGATCATGACTGTACCAAGCATCTGTGTTCATTCCTTGTAATGAGGAAATCGACGCGGAAGAAACAGCAGCTTACATCAAACATGTGTTCATGCGATGGACTACCAAACAAATCATTAGCGACAGAGATCCCAGATTTGCGTCCAAATTCACAAGGAATTGTGCAAACAACTTGGGATAACAGAACATTTCCACGCATATCACCCTCGTACGGATGGACAATCAGAACGAACAATCAATGGCTCGAACAATATCTCCGCTTTTGGGTAAATGAACGACAAGACAATTGGAATCTTTATCTTCCAATAGCAGAATTCACGCATAACAATTGGCCTAATGAAGCCACAGGGCAGTCTCCATTCTTCTTATTGATGGGGCATAATCCTCGTGCTGATTGGAATTCAACGCCCAGTCCTTGCCGCAAGTGGCGTTGCGCCTTGATCAGTTCAAACAGCACGGGAACATGCTCAAAAACAAATTATCAAGCCCAGAAGTCATGGGTATCACATAAAGATACGCCCAAATTCCAAATAGGGGATCGTGTATGGCTAGAAGGGCGTCACCTGAGGACTCATCAGCCAAGCGCCAAGCTTGCGCCCAAGACATGGACCCTTCCAGATCATCCAGGTGATGTCCCCTGTCAACTATCGATTGGAATTACCCACCAAGTGGAGCATTCATGACGTGTTTCACATCGATCTTCTCACCCCCTATCGAGACTTCCTTTCATGGACCAAATTTCCCAAGACCTCCCCCTGAATTAATCGATGGCGAAGAGGAATACGAAATTGAGAAGATTCTAGACCAACGGCAATTCGGCAGAACAAGGCGCAAACAATTCCTTATCAAATGGAAGGGGTACCCAGACTCGGAGTCGCAGTGGGTCAACGCCACTGACGTACATGCCCCTGACGCCTTAGCTGAGTTTAAACGGACTCTGAATTCTACTCCCTCACGTATAAAGACAGGCCATTCACTGGATGAAGCACATCAGTTCTTCCTTCGTCGAACATGACCACTTCCCCCTGCTGCTTCCACTACTTCACAAACATCTTACCATCTTCCCACTGTTACTAACCTACCTATGCCGAAGTCGCTGCCGCCTTTCGATGCATCGACCCGGGGACTTCATCCCCGAAACCCCTGATGTATGCGGACACGACGCTGGAGGATTGGAGGAAGACCAATCGGAGGTGGAGGAGGGAGCTCCTACTCGCATCGAGAACCTCATTGTTCCACAAACGCTTATCAAGATTCCAAGCGGCTCCGACCTCAGTGACGTGGTCAGAGTTTGTGGAAGTTGTAAGCAAACCGCCCTGTCATGTCCAGGCCATCCTGACGCCGACGACTCCCACATCCACTACGATTGCGGACAACTCATCTACAATTGTACATGTAACAACGACCCCGTCAAAATCCCTCCGCCGCCAACGCCTCGATATATCAATGTCGACCCCCCTACCAACGTCATCATGGACCCCGCGACGTCCTGGGGTATTCACATCCGTGCCACCCTCCGAGCTCGAGAGTCCGAGTCGGACAAAGAAAATCAAGATCCCCGCCAAGTATCGGAATCCCAGATGAAGGGATACCACTTGTGCCGAGGAGGACGAGGCGAGGAAGAAGAGCTGGTGTGGGAGCGTCAAAAGAAAGCCCTTGCTTCCCTGACTACCGAGGAGGCGGAGTTCCAGCTGACAACAGCGCGCTCGAGACAAGGCTGACGCCCCCGACGGTTTCGAACTAAATATTCCTCCCAGATTCATTAACTTCCGTATGACCGAGAATGGTCACATCACTGTGCCAAGTACATTCACGTGATGCCTGGCAACAACCCTATTGTCTACGGGTGCATGAAGAAGGGAGGGGAGATTCAACAAGGTGAAGTCACGCCGCTCCTGATCTCGATGACGTGGATAACGACCGCCATTATACGCATGACCAAATGCGGTATTTGCGACAGGATTTTGGTGATCGCCATGGGGTCGACTTGGCCATGGGGCAGATCCCTGATCGGTCGCTATGGGCGGAGGTCCTTCGATACCGGGCTGTTACTAGCCGGTACTCCGAATCGCGGAACGCATTACTGCTCTGGAAAATGAGCAGTATGTGGTCGGTAACGAAGTCAGGAAGTGTACGCGTCGGTTGGAGGCGGCTAATGGACTACAG